>JAHDVE020008992.1:0-45668 GCA_022606495.2 Halesus radiatus
GCCTATAATATGCATAAATAAAGCGCTAAGTTGGATATTTTATGCGGTTTAGGTAATCCCAACCAACATCTGGTATAGTCAGCAACTTAGCCATCTCAGAGAAAACTTGCACGAAAGTTGTTGTTGCAGTAATTTTTTTTTAATATATATAACTTTGCTGTTTTTCCTACCGTGTATAAAAACTCTGTGCACGCCACTATTGTGAGGATCACCGAAAGCAAGGAAAATATATTTGTCATTATATTTTTCCATATTTGTATATTATAATAAAACATATTGTATAGTATATTTCCATATTTGGATATTATAATAAAACATATTGTATAGTATAATATATTGTATAGTATATTTCCATATTTGTATATTATAATAAAACAAATATAAAACAAATATAATTTGTACCAGTCTGAAGATGGCCCTAACGAGCTGAAACCCGGTTACGGTCAAATAAAAATTAAAGTGGAAAAAAGTTTTATATTTGTTTTATTATAATATACTATAATGGAATTCCACCATGTATTAACAGTTTCAAAAATAGAAATATTTTCCATATTTGATCAGAATTAAATAAAACCAATCGAAAATATGGCTACGTAACCTGCAAATGAAATTTCTCCACAGGGAAAGTTTTTTTGGATTCAAAGATTCTTTGAATTTTCATGTCACATCGGTATGTAGGGAATTTATCGTCGTCCATTATTCCTTTTTTTAAATAATCTGACACTCAAACAAGGGTGACTTTGGAAGAAAAAAGTAAAATATACGAATATTTTAATCGTGATATTACTGAGAAACATGTTGTCATGATTTTTAATAGTGCTTCAAAAAGTTACATAATACTATTATCTTTTATGATTGAAATAGGTTATTTTATATTATTCATAAGATTGTGAAACATTGAGCGATTTTGGAAATAGATATCCATTTTAATATGTATTAATATCTTGTTCCCAATGATTGCTACCTTACTCTACCTGTCATGTGAAATCTTTTAGTCGCGAGAGGGGTTCGTTTCTCCGTACCGTTTGAATTACGGAAGGGTACAATGATTATTGATGATATCTTCCGGACTAACAAAGGCGGACGCTCCTATTGTTGGGTGTTTCTATAATCACCCAACGCAAAATATCAATGTGAACATTGAGTTAAATTAATAAATATGCCTCTTGCTAATAGTGTGATAAAATACAATAAATGATCTTCGTGGGATTATTTTTGTGAAACATTAGCCCATGTGATTAGATGTCGCGAGCTGCGAAAAAGTTCAGATTGGAAAAACCTGTAAAGAATGACAAATTTAAGAAGACGCAAGTATGAATTCGGACAATCGTGCAAAAACATTTTGATTCTTAGGGAAATAGGTTCTTTGTAATAAGATTTCAAACTTTTTTGATCGTCTTAATTCAATTATTGAAGTTGAGATCCAGGGCCTGTACTGCTGACGTGCGATGTTCGGACGCATGGCTCGGACAAGAAAGGCTTTTATAGCATTCATATTCCGTTAATTTTAAATATTATCCAGCAACGCTTGACTTGGTTGCTTCTAGGATATTTGAGCAAGAGAAGGCGAATTTCTAAGATACTCGACAAGGAAAATAATTAACAAAATTACAATTACAATTTCTTCAAACGGTTGGTATTCACTTTGTGGCGTCATTATTATTAATTTATTTTTCTAAATTTGTATTCACCACTTTATTAATATAAAATACACAGATATCTACATGTTTCGGCAGCGATGATTTCTTCATCTGAAATATATAGAAGACTAAAAATAATAATGTCAAGTATAGACAAATGATAAAAATAGAACACAATAATGTAAGAATAGACAAATTTGAAATTTTAGAAATAAGGAAAAGCGTTAATAGTGAATAATTATATTTAATAAATAATCAAAAAAAATAATTAAATAGCTATCTATTGAATTTATTGTCATGTTAATATTAATAATAAAAATATTTTATTGTTTTAAATTTCTTATATCAATTTGTTATTCAATGTTTTATAAAAAAAAATTATTAAAATTTTCGAATACCTACCTACTTGAATCAATTTTTGGTTATATTTATAATTTGTTAATACTTGACATTAACATATATTAGTATTCTGTATGTCCTGATGAGGAAAGCTTCGCTTTCGAAACATGTATATATCTGTGTATATTAATAAAGTAGTGAATACAAAGTAAATATTTTATTTTATTTAATTTATTAATAATGACGACACAAAGTGAATACCATTTTTTTAAAGAAATTATAAAAAGAATTTCTTCACCAACCGAAACAAAACTAACATATTGGAAAAAATCGACACAGAAAACGGTAAACTCTCGCTAAACAAAAACACACATTAACTGCTTAACTATACTTTTTTGTAAACATAGGCTCGGATCGGGTAAACAAAATAACCCAATCTAAACACCTAACACGAACAAAAACATACCTCCAAATCTCAAACAAGAACTAACTGTTGGTTTATCTATTTTCAAACCAGCATCTTTATCTGGTAGTGAAGGAATTACAATGAAAACCACAATGTACTTACAAGACCAACTCGTTGAACCCATACTCTTTCTAATAAACAAATCCATTTCGGGAAGCAGATTTCCATTACTCAAAATTGGGTCTAAGGCACATTTTTAAATCGGGTAATTATAGAGATATAAATAACAATAAACAGATTACTATTATAAACACTCTATCTAAAATCTCATAAACAACTATCAAATATCTAACCAACTGTAAAATTATTTGAGGAATACAGTAAGACTAATATAATTTTTCTTTTTCAGATCCATCATCAGTTCAAGAACAAAAATGATAATTCGGAAGAAAACATGTAAATAAGAACTGAAATTATATACAAAACTATGGAGGGAAAAAACTTATTTATCCATGCAAGAAATAAAAGACAATACAATTTATTAGGCTATCATTGTCTATGATATATTTAACATGGAAACTGAAAGCAATATAACGGATGAAATTATTAAGGTGATGGATTCAATGAACAACTCATCCATCCCAGAAGAAGAATTGGACCCAACGCGAGATCCTCTGTATATCGTTGTTCCGGTAACAATCATCTACGTTGTGATATTCATAACCGGAGTTGTTGGAAACGTAAGCACGTGCGTTGTGATCTCGAGGAATAAGTCCATGCACACGGCTACGAACTATTATCTGTTCAGCCTGGCAATATCAGACTTGCTGCTGCTGATCAGTGGACTTCCACAAGAAATGTGGTCAATTTGGTCTAGGTATCCCTACGTGTTCGGAGAAGTGTTCTGTGTTCTCAGAGGACTAGCCGCGGAGACGTCAGCTAACGCGACAGTTCTTACCATCACCGCGTTTACAGTTGAGAGATACGTGGCCATCTGCCATCCGTTTTTATCGCATACCATGTCGAAACTTTCGCGGGCTATCAAATTGATTCTGGTGATTTGGCTTGTAGCTTTGGCATTTGCCATTCCGCAAGCTCTGCAGTTTGGGCTAGTGCCACATCAAAACACAGTCGTCTGTACCCAGAAGACAGTAATTCTGACTCATTCGTTTGAGATATCGACGTTTTTGTTTTTTGTCATGCCGATGACTCTTATAACGGTTCTGTATGCGCTCATCGGATTCCGACTACGGAGTTCTAATATGATGAAGAGGGAAAGGACTCAACTGGGACAGAACAGAAGAACTGGAACTTCCAATGGAGGAGGATCGAAGAGAGCGACTAGCCAATCTTCTAGGCGAGTTCTTAAGATGCTGGGTAAGTGATTTATAGTAACTGTTAATAATCTTTCCAACAAAATCTGGATTATTTACGATATTGGAGTGATTTATTTTTTCTCTTACACGATTGTGCCACGGCAAAACATTCTAGGTGAATCTTTGGCAATTTCGTAATGCAATACTTTGGTAAAGTAGCTCCAAGCCTTAACCCAACACTTTCATACCGACCAAATAAGGCCGTGTCAATTTATATTGTGTATTGTTAAGTCGTTAGTTATTTTAACGCAGTTTTCGAGCGTAGAGCGTCAAGCCAAGGCTGTTTATTTTTGCTAAACTCAAATCAATACTGCAATGAAAATAAGTGAACATGCATTTCTCTTACTAACAATTCTTCTTAAATCCTTCGGCATTCTTTTTATTTGGGCAAGTTCAGAACAATGACAATTCAAAACACCTTTAAAATTGGAAGTAATTTATGTTTTATTTGACAGGAGAAACAAAACAAACGTAACAAAGTTTCACGGGCAGTGAAATGATCTATGGTAAGAACAACGTATGCTGGGTCTGATTTGGCGATGACGAAAATAAGATAAATTTTCTAGTTTGGCAAAATAAACTGAAAATTTATTTAATCAATTGATTTCAGAAATAGGTCTCGTTCAAATTTTATCTTCGCGAACTACGAAATAATTTTAGCGTGCTTTTAGATTGAACATAAATAGCGATAATTCTTTAACTCAATTAAAAATAATAGTAGTACTCTTACCATATTTTTAAAATTGTTATATGAATACCCCACAAGTGTCCGAACTACTCCCAACCGTCTAGAGCCAGTGATACTAAGGCATCCCCAATTGGACAATGATGTGAGGTTGAAGGTATTGGAGAGGGGAAGAAGAAAGTGGAAAAATACCTGGCTATAAAAAATACCAAACACGGCTAAAAGCCATTTCAAGCAACGTTTCAATTCTGAATGGTGGTCTTTCACCAGGGCGATACTGAGAGTACCTTCCACTCTGGAACATCTCACATCATTTATGAAGATGTGGTGTATTTTTTTAAAGGTGTGTGAGAGATATACTGGGGTTTGAAGAGATTTTCATTAGACGAAGGAAAAAATATGAAAGCTGCCAAGCAATTACAGTATGGAAGATCTACAGTCCCTCGTATCTTGGATGAACGAAGTATGTATGAAGAATGAGCTAATGATGAATGTACTAGTAAGTCTAAAGTCATGGTGTTTGAAAAAGGGAGTACGAAAACAGTGTGCAATATAGTTGTGAATGATGAATACTTTGTGTATTTGGGAAGTATGTTTAGGAGAGATAGAAAAACTGATAGGGATATTGAAAGAAGGGTGAATGCAGGAAACTTCATTAATGGAGGACTGATCGCGGTTGACACAAATAAAAAGTTGTCCAAAGAAGCGAAGCTAGCAGTACATAATAGAGTGCTGATACCAACCCTGGTGTATAATAGCAGTGAAGCATAGAACTGGCAGATGAAGGATGAAAGTGGACTGAATGCTATAGAAATGAGATCTCTGAGACGAATGTGTGTAAAACCATGTATGATCGTGTGAAAAATGTTAAGATTCGTAAAGAATGTAAGACTGATGTATGTGTAATGAGCAAGATTAAGAAAGGGACACTTTGGGACTGTTCGCGTATGTGGAGCTAATAAATAAAGAAAGAAGTGTAAGGAGAATATATGACGCAGATGTGAATAGAAAAAGAAGCCGGGGACGTCCGAAGAAGACATTGCACGATGAAATACTTGAGTCGGGCCATGTCAGAAGTCGGAATAATAGAAGAGAATGTATGAGACGCTATATGAGTGTGAATGAAGCAAGAAGTTTATGCCAAGATGAAGTTCTTTGGCCCTTCGTCCTCTCTGCCTACCCCTGCGGTGAAACGGCATGATGGTTAGTTAGACAAGCAATTTCACAATCAAGAAAAACGATCCGTTCTCATCAGGTAACTGTAGAGAAATGTTGGACGAGCTTTCTAAATGTCTCGTAAAATAAATGGTATTATAGATAGTGCGAAGTCTTAAACAAATTACCAAATTTTGCGTCGTACTATTTTATACTAAACATGATTTCAATATATATTGAAATGCTATAAATATTGAAAGGATATCAACGTACAAATATTACTGTATTAAAGCTGTTTGTCAGCGCTTCGATCATAATTAAACTTACTATTGATTGTATTCACTCCTCAACACACAGTTTGCGCCATTGCACATTGTTATTATTTCTATGTTCATAATTGTATTGCACTGTTTTAACTTGTTCTATGTAAAAGCCCTAAGGGCGTAAATAAATAAATAAATAAATATTGTCGCATTGTGAAAAGTTACTGTGAATAAAAAACCTCTTACGACTTCGAAGTGTGTCGAAAGAAAACTTAATTAACTCCTATTAACTATTGTTAGGGGATGCTTTGACCTAATGACGTAATCCTTATCTAATACGAGGGGCCGTAAAATTGTGGCGGCCTTTTACTTTTATGACGTCTCTCTACAATTGCTTTTTTTCTCTCCGCTTAACTGCCCAAGGTACGGGCTGGCATATATCAACGTATTTTCAAATTAGAACGTTGCAATCATAAAAAAAGATAGCGGCCAATAATATGGGAATTAATTGAGGATAATATTGGCAAGTCGCAAAAATAATTAGCTCAGTTGTTAGAGCTGTTGTCCCAGTAAGACAGAGGTCCCAGATGCGGCTGATACCGTTTTTATTTTCTTTATCTTTTTTTTGTTTCATGTTTCATTGTGAGAATTGTTAATATCATTTTCTTTAATCTCGTGAAACTCAATTAAATTAATAAAAAAAATATTCTTTGAAAACATCATGCGGTCTCAAAGAAATTTCGAAGTTGCGCGTGAGGATAAGGAGGATGGCCGAGTTTTGTTTTTTAAGCGCAATGATTGAACCCTAATCGTTTGAAAGTTTTTTTTTTATGACAAAATATACTAAAAAATTATATGAAAATCTGTGCCTTCCCTCGGAAATATAACAAAACGTAAGGTATAATATAATAAGGTATAATATAACAAGTCTTGGTAACGAATACTTAAATGATATGGATGTATTTGACAATAAACTTATGTGTTATTAATGTTAATATTGACTTTGTAGATATTGTATTATTTATTCCTTTATATTCCTGTGTATTTCTAGCTTTGGTGTAGTTTTTTAATTTTTTTTTTCAGGAAAAATTAATTAACTATTGGGAACGTTTTCAATTTTTTTTTATGAGTTTTAAAAATTTGGTATTTGTATATAAAAGCTCTCTGGGCGTTTAAATAATTAAAAAAATATGTATACATATAGATTTGATAAATTATGCGTTACGCACGCATACATATATACCTATTTGTAAGCGTTATATCATAACTGAATCGAATTCGTATTGTGATGAGTCATGTCCGAAATTTTGAAGGTCCTTCGGCGTTTCTAGATTCATAGTAATTCGGGGAGTGCCGTAGCTCCAAAGACCATTACGCCAAGTCGTAACTGTGCGGTAATAACAAAATAAAATAAAGTAAAACTAAAACTTGGCTCTAATAAAAAGTTGTCCAAAGAAGCGAGGCTAGCAATCCACAATGGAGTGCTGATACCAACCCTGATGTATGGCAGTGAGGCATGAAATTGGCAGAGCAAGGATGAAATTAAACTGAATGCCGTAGAAATGAGGTCTCTGAGGCGAATGTGTGGTAAATCCATGTATGATCGTGTGAATATTAAGATTCATAAAGAATGGAAGGTTGATGTAAGTGTCATGAGCAAGATTAAGAAAGGGACGCTTAGATGGTTTGCGCATGTAGAGCGAATGAACGAAGAAAGGAGTGTAAGGAGAATATATGGCACGGATGTGAATGGAAGAAGAAGCAGGGGACGCCCGAGGAAGACATGGTACGATCAAGTGATTCAAATACTTGAATCGGGCCATGTCAGAAGTCGAAATAATAGAAGAGAATGTATGAGACGATGCATGAATATGAATGAACCAAGAAGTGTATGCCAAGATCGAGTTGTTTAGCGGTCCGTCCTCTCTGCCTACCCCTGCGGAGAAACGCCGTGATGATTAGTTAGTTAGACTAAAACGAAAACGATTGAAATCTTCAGAAAGCACAAGTTTCAATGCCATCCTCACTGTCTATTGACTGGCTGCTCGTACCCCGTCCCCGGGATGGTTCGTCTTAAAATAATTAGAAGAACCGAAACTAGTTAACTGACCTTTTTTACAGTTACTCCACACAGGATGCCCTAAGATAAATACGTCCCCTCAAGGCCTGTGTCATTTTTGGGGATGCTGTGTGGAGGGTGTTTTGGAGGATAGAAACGATAGAATCTGGGTCTTGATGAGACCCATGTCATTATGATGATATCTAGATGTTTCGAAAGCGATGCTTTCCTCATCAGGAATATATAGAACACTAAAAAATAACATTGTCAGACCTATAGACAAATGATAAACACAGAACACAATAATGTAAGAAGAGACAAATTATAAACATTAAGAAAAAATGATTAAAGTAGGTAAGTAATTAATCAAAAATGATTACAAAACATTGAACAACAAATTTACATTAGAAATTAAAAAATAAATTATTTTTATTACTAATATTACTGTGAAAAAAAAAGAGATTGCTGTTGTTAAAAAATATTTTTTTTTTTTACGTGAATACCGCACAAGAATCCCAACTGTTCCCAACCGGCTGGAGCCAGTGAGACTATGGCATCCCCAATTAGGGAATGTTGTGAGGCTGAAGGTATTGGGGAGGGGAAGGAGAAGGGGAACAGGAAGGTGGGGAAATACCTGGCCCCAAATACGGCTAAAAGCTATTTCAAACAACGTTTCAATTCTGAATGGTGGTCTTTCACCAGGGCGATACTGAGAGTATCTTCAACTCTAGAACATGTGCAAATATATTGTATATTATATTTTTAAATTTATTAATTGTGAAACGGGACAAATTAATTAAATGAAATTTAATTGCGCACGCCGGGATTTGAGCTCGCGACCTTCGGATTCGTAGTCGAGAGCCTTACTCCTCGAACACGGAGGCCGACAATTTGATTATTAATTAAATTTAATTCAGTTTTAATGCTTTTTCTGATTTCTAAAATTTCAAATTTGTCTAATTGTAAGCCGGCGGTAATTGCATGTAAACTTAAAAAAAAATTGGATGTAAATAAATTAATTTGGAACCATTGCAACTATTTTTTATGTGGGAAAGAGTTCTAGAAATTAACACCTAAGGTGTTTAAATAATAACAATTATTCTAAATTTTCCAATCATATTTTAGAAAACAATCGTTCTTTTGATTTAAATAAAGGTTTAAAAATTAAGAAAAGTCATTTTTAATTAATCATAAATAAATAAAAAAATTACGAAAAACCAAAACATGATGTTTTGTCATCACCCTGCAAAGAGCTTTATGCATTACCTTTATATGATGGAATACAAATATTATCCATTTTTACATCCATCCTCATTCTTAATTTATATAAACATGATTAATATATACACCTTAGATGACCGAAGATAAATATTTTAAAGCACGCATTTTTTTTAATTAATCCCTTGAATATGTAATCTATCTATTCTAAAAAAAAAAAATTTATATGTCGCTAACGAATATACTCGTGAAAGATCTCATGTATGCTCCAAAAGCGATAACTTCTCCTTATCAGAACGTGCTATCCAACAGAGCAGCTTAACTGTTTGTCACTTACAGACAGTTTATCGACTGCCTTTTGATACATGTCAGAAAATATCTGTAAAGCAGTCCCCATGAACCTTGCATATTTCTGCCGTATTGCATTTTTCTATCAACTCTTTCCAGTTATGTGTAATCATATTATCACATAAATATCGTTTCTTGCATGTCTGACACAGATTATTAACTTTGGAATTTTTGTATATAACTATATTCAAAACAAAATGTACGTCTTTCAACATTTTTCAATGTTGACAGCGCCATATTCAGATGAAATTCTTAGAATAGTAAGCACACCTGCCAAATTACGTCAAGATGTAATTGAACACGTTGATGTATTAAAATGTGAATCGGAGAGACATAATTATAAGTAGAAGAAGATAATTATAATTTGGTTGGAATCCATCTAAAAAGTGAGCGAACAAAATAAAAATTTACTTTTAATAGCAAAGCAATCAAATCATTTGGCTGATGAGTGGATACTCCCCTGTGACTTTTTTTACGATCTTTAAACTACTAAATGTTATTAATTTATTCAAGGGCATCACATAGAGCACGAAAGTAGGTTAGTTTTATTGTTGCTAGATTTTAATTTGAAAATAATAGGCATGCTATTTGCATGGAAGACTATCCTAATTATAAAGTAAAAACGGTTTTCACATAATTTTCACAAGTTGCAGCCTGTGAAAAGTTCCTTTTTGTGGAATACCGCTGAGAGAGAAAACTATTTTTTTTTTCAAAATTCAACAAAAATTATTTATTCCACCCATTCAATATTTTCAATATTAGTTCTTAAGTAAAGCATAACTGTTGTATTTATTTTTAATATGTCTTTGGATATTGTCATCGGCAACATAAAATATACACTAGGTACCAGCACGTCACGTCATGTCGAAGTCAACGGTCTCAATTTTGTTTTTTTTTTTTAAATAAATCGTATAACCAACCTCTTCGACTGGTCGAACGTTGTACACTGGGAACAACACAACGGCCAGCCATGTTAACGTGAGAGAAAGCTGCCAGCAGAACGCATACCGCGTGTGCCCGGGGTGTGTGGTATATCGTATATACTGCCAGTCTATACAGTAAAATGTACAATGTCCACCGAGTATCTGTTCGATAGTAGGTGATAACTGATAAGTAATAAAATTATTATTCCGCATTGGAATGAAATATTCTTTCAACGGACAAATTTGCTGTCCCTCTGTTATCGTGCAACGGCTTATTCACATTGAATATTAAACAATATTATTAATTTTCCTCGGTGTATTAAGTTGTAAATTTGTGTATGTACAGATAGTAACGCACTGTGGATTAGCGAAATACTCATCACCATCGTGATGTTAACCTAACCTCACAGAATTAAATTTATGCGTTGATAAAAATACTTTTTTTTTTTCAAAGTTACAAGAGGCGCAAAATTGTTATTTATTTATGGTCGTTTAAAAAAAATCCTTATCACCAATTTTTTTTTAAAGATTACAACTATATAACAAAAATAGTACAGAATAGGAGAATTGTTACAAAATCTACACAAATAGTAGAAATAATTACATTGTTTTTATTTTTTTTACATTTACTTCTCATGTTCTTTTATATTATTATTTAACCTATTTCATTTTTAATATTATTATTATTTGTTTTTTTATTTGTTTTTTATTTTTTTTTTCATTATATTAATTTCTCTATTTATGTATTGCATATATTTTATGTGATATGGCAGACTGGCTTTGAACTACCCACCCAGTCCTGCTGGATTAAAAACTTAAATAAATTATATGTGTACACTAATGATTAACAAATATTCCGAGTTGGTAATTTTTTGTCAAACATGCAAGAAACGATATTATTGTTTACAATTAGTTAATTGTCAATTAATCAAGAGATAGGTTGATAAATAAATGGAATGCTTGTTTTTAATTATAACTTGACATCACAGTGTATGCTTCAAATGAAAACATTAATTAAATTGTCATATTGAGAGAACGAACTCCGCGGATATCTATCATTATCACAAGCTTTGGGATTTACCTGGGAAGCAAATAAGTATGAACAGGGATGAGGGGGTGGAAAGACATGGAAGGATAATTATTATATTATGTCAATCATTCTCATTTTTCAATAGTCAATCGTTGATGTTACCCACCACTTTCCCACCCCGGTATAAGTAACTTATGGTTACTCCTTCAGGGTGCACGTCAAGGACTCTATTTTTTTTTTAAATAAACATATCTATAATGTTCCAAAGATTCTAAACCCTCAAGTCCCTGCACAGTTTCCCTCTGTCCCTGCACAGCTTCCCTCTGTCCCTGCACAGCTTCCCTCTGTCCCTGCACAGCTTTCGCGTAGAAGGTTAGTCACATACGCACATCAAATCGGTTAGTACAGGTACTAACGACAACAAAATATAGCCCTTAGCGGCTCATTCTGTCGATAACCGGAGTAATCCAAAATGTAATGCGGAAGTGCACCAATAAGCCTATGAATAAACAAACAAGAAACATAAAAACAAATTACATCCAGAACAGACAATTGCCACGAAACCAGGGCAGTCCCTCTAGATCAGTGCAAATCGACTTCTTGCTTCCGGCACTCTTCCGATAGAACTAATACAGAATAAATTCACTAAGTTTCTCCGGTTTTTGAACCAACAATAATTATCATTGTGTAATCTAATCTCTGAAACTACAGCGAACGGTAGCCGACACTATATTCCTGTATAAATTATTAAATAATTAAGTAGACTGCCCTGAACTCGTATCTCAAATTAACCTTAACATACCGTCGAAACGTACTCGCACACCAAACTATTTTACACATTAAACAACAAAACAAATGCTGCAGCAAATTCACCAATTTCCCTCTTTCTCCAAACATGTAATAATCTTTGTCCCAACCTAAATCTCGACATGTTTTTTGACTCCCTACCGTCATTTAAGAAAAATATTACTCGTTAGATCAATGCGCAATCACAACTCCACTACATAACACATAGGTAATACATACACGCTCACACACACACAGACACATACACTTATACACTATACACTTTTTTTATACACCATTTTATCTTTCATTTCCTAGCATTGTACTAACCACGCTCGGTAAAAGGTACTCGTATATAACCGCTTACTAAATATTACACAGAGACATGTCATTGGTACCGATCCTTGTAATAATTTTCTAAAACCTTTTAATTTGTACACCACTCATTTTATACATGTACTGTTTGTTTCTAAAATAAATAAAAATAAAAAGAAGTGCATTCAATACAACGATACTATTTATCTATACCAACTAAAGTTTTTTCCTCACATTGAAGTTCCACTATTTATTTAAATCAAAAGGAAACATTTTTTCAGACTGCTACGTACATAATTATACAAAGTGATTATAATTTTATCAAAATACATTAGTTGTTAATATGGTAGGAATGAGAGAAATGTATTATATTAATTTCGCAAAGTTACAGTATAATATTTAACATTGATCGATCATAAAGTTGCTGATTTAAAAATAAATAGACAGATAAACAAATGCTTTTTTGCCAATAATTGTAATGTGCAACCATTATCGTTTATCCCAGTTGATATAATATGACCATGTACGTAGTGATTGCACCAATTGTCTGAAACAGAAATACATCACATTAAATTACTTCATTGAATTGAAATTTGCTAACTGAAAAATCACTAATATTCAGATACCCTTTCTCGCGGAAGAAAACCTATAACGGGGAATATATTGAAGAATGTAAGGATGCTGTGGGAAGTGAGAAAGAGGAGGAGTTAGGGGATGAGAAAATTGCCTCTTTAATCAAACTTAATCTAATTAACACGGATATAAACATTTCTGTATGAACACGAGTATAACAATGTTTCGTTTTTGTATGGAGATGCTTCACCAGGAAAAAATTCTACCGCTACCTACCGCTACCGCTACCGTCTACCGCTCTAGGTCAGAGCGCGAATATACGACAAGTATGTACATCACTCACCGTAAACAGGAGCGTATTGTTTATTGGAAAAAACCCACCAGCGGAAAATTTTGGCGAATTATGCAACATATAGGTGGACATTTGGTGCAGCTGAAATAAGATCCGACAGTTAAGAATAACATGTATAAAGCAGTAAATAAACAAATCTTCTAAAAGAGATCTTCATCATTTTTTTATTTATTTTTATTTTTATTAGTTTCTATATAATTTTGATATTACAATTTAAGGTATAAATATTAAAAATACATATAAATAGATTTTTTTCATAGTCCTCCTCACTAGGAGATCCTGCTGAGGCGGACCAAGTTTTGCACAAAGGGGTTTCAGCGACTTCTATATTTCAACTTCAAGGTTAGGGTAGGGTCTTTCCAGTATATGACGTTTTTTTGAGAATAGTAGTCAGTTCTTGTTCTGATAATTCCTTATGCCAAGTTTTGCTTGACTTAATGCAATTATTGATTGAATTACTTTTTTGAAATTAAGTGGGAATTTTTTATATAATTTTACAGCTAGAAATTCAGAGCTTCTTTGTACAAAAGTAGTATTGCATTTAGGTATATTTATCTTATCTAGTTGCTTTGTTCTGGTATTATGATCATGAAGAGTCATAGCCATTTTCATGTTTTTAAGATGATTAACTAGAATATTTTTGGCAAAGATTTTATGGATACTTGGAACGTTGAAATGTTAAAAATTTCCGTCGTTGACGTCCTTATGGGGACCTTTAAAATGGTCTTCATGATGCATTTTTGGGTTGTATTTAACGGTTTCATGTAATTTGATGCAGCTGAGCCCCATCCCAAAATTCCATATTCAAAATGAGAGTGACATAAAGCATAATATACTCTATTTAGATCCTCGATTAACAGAATATTTCGTAATTTTGAAGAAATATATGAGTTTTATTAACTTTTTTGAAGTTCCGTTAATAGGTGCATCCCAGCGGAGTTTATTATCGATTAAGATCCAAGATATTTAATGTATTTAGCCTTGGTTATATGCGGGCAAGTGCAATGAGGTAAATTATTTTGACATTCATGTATTTTAAGTGTGTGCTCATTCATTGGTTGCCCTCTTTTGTTTATTGAAAATGTTAAATATTTAGTTTTACTCACATTTAATATAAGGGAGTTCACTTTTAACCACTTTTGAAATACAGGCAAGCCATGCTCTGCCTCTTTAAAGGTATTTATCCATTCTTGTTCATGAAAAATAAGAACAGTGTCATCTGCAAAGCTAATTATGTCTCCTTCGATGGGAAGATTCATAAGATCATTTATATAAATGAGAAAGAGTATTGGTTCTAGTACGCTTCCTTGAGGGACACCAAACGTAATTGGTAGAGTTTTGCTGTTTTTTTTTTACTAATTTGTACAAACTGTTCTCTGCCAGACATGTAGCTCCCAAGTAGGTTTACAGTTGATTTTGTCATTCCAATTTTTTTAAGTTTTAGAGACAGTATTTTATGGTCAATTGTGTCGAAAGCTTTTTGATTCATAATCAATAATTCGTTTTTTTTTTAAATTAAATTATCCCTCATATTTTTTTCCGCAAAGTGCACGAATATTTTTGGGTGTGCATTAGTCCTCCCGTCCTGTATTCTTTTGACATCAATTAAGTCGCTGTGTTTGATGTCCAGGCCGGCCGCCGCAACCACTTTTTTCACTATTTCGGATGCTTGTTCTCCATTGTTTTGGGGTATTCCTGCAATCTCTAGGTAATTACGTCGAGATTTATTTTCCAAATCAGTTATTTTAATTCCTAGTTGCTTGATTATAATATTTTTCTCCTGCTGTTCTTTCTTTATAATTTCCAGTTCAATTTCAATTTTCTTATTTTCATTATAGATTTATCGAGTATTTTTTATCATTTCATCGTATTGATTACTTCGTATTGATTACATAATGATAAACACAATTCTTCTAGGAAAATGATTAACAATAGCTTTTCACTTTTAAGTCATTTAAAAGAATGCCCTTAAATGCAAAGATAGATAAATACATATTCCCACCAGATGGCAAATACTTAAATAGATTGTTGTGAAAAATAAAAGAATAATGTTCTCTCAAAGAGATTTGAGACATTTAAGCGGTTTTACCTTTAAAGCAAAAAAATGTGTTTACCTTTAAAGAAATGTTTTCATCAGTTTCAAAAACCATCAAATCACTGACAAGACGAGCAGTTTCCTTTGCCTAATAAAAAAAAAATTAATAATTCTTCAAAGGCCACTGACCATGGATAACATTGTGTTGTTTGAAGAATATTACCTCATCTTCGCAAAAGTTGCACACATAAGCGAATAAAAAAATGTTTAAACCATTTACGAAGCACCTCAACATTCGCAGGAATAACAGTACATAAGGAAAACGATATGCTTGAATGCCAGCAGCAATTATATAAATCACGTAATAAGCATTAAATAAAGTGTTTACAAATGACGAAGCTATTAATGCGAATGTTATCACGGATACAAACTCGTTCAGATTATTGCTACAATCACAGATGTTTGCATAAAGTTTCCAGATGAGATCAACTTTTCTCCGAAAATCGAAATCTCCGGGTCGGACAATACATTCCATTACGACAGATGTTTTATTGATTTTAATATTTGCATCTTTTTCATACTCCCGAAACGATTCCTTAATTTTGGTAATTTGCTTATTCAAGGAGTTGATGCTTAACCAAACTATGTAAATGAACGAACAACAAATAAATTGCCCCATGCAAGTTGCTACGGAACACGTAAAAATAACACCCATCGTTAAATAACGTTCCAGTGTCATATAGACGCGGCCTGCTTGGATTACAACAAGCATACACGATCCAAAGTAAATAGTTTGCAAGATGACTGCTACAAACAACTTCATCTTCAGCAAGGCATAATCGATTTTAAAACCTAGTCCTTCAAACAATTTATCTATCTCGTCAAAAAGAGTAAAATTGATAGCTATTTTACAGCTGTTTACAAATTTAGATATGACCAATACAACTGTTGTGATAAATCCAGCATAGATTTGTGTGAATTCCGCGTAATAATAGACTTGTGACGTTTCTTTCCATGCTTTACCGACGTTTGGATATAGTACAAGGGCGATGAAAGAACAGCCAAACACTATCAATCTACAAATATTAAAGTAAAAATGTGGAAGACTTAATTCACTTTTAGTTATCCCAGAAACAACTTGATAATTGAATGGAACAATGCCCGTTACACGACCCAACATCAAAATAGGAGACATGGAATTTAGAATCGAAGTTGATTGGAAGTGAACCTCCACGAAAGCTCTCATTTTGGACAAAGATAAGGTTTTCCAAATTTGAATTCAATTCAGTAATTACCGAAAAACCGTAACATTATTTTTTAACGCACGTCATAGAACAATGGTGTTAATAAAGGAAATAGCTTCATATTACCGAAACGATCAACGGCATTACCAACACATACAAATAATTAAAAAGCTTTTATCATTAAATCATTGATCAGATAGGCTGTGTTAAAAAGGAAAAGTATAATCTGTAATGTTGTAATAGTACGTACAATCATAAATAAAAGCAAATAATTAAAAAGCTTTTATCATTAAATCATAGATCAGCTAGGCTGTGTTAAAAAGTAAAAGTATAATCTGTAATATTGTAATAGTAAGTACAATCATAAATAAATAATTAAAAAGCTTTTATCATTAAATCATTGATCAGCTACGCTGTGTTAAAAAGGAAAAGTATAATCTGTAATGTTGTAATAGTACGTACAATCGTAAATAAATACACATAATTAAAAATTAAAATACGCGGTGCTACTTTAAATTTTGGGATTTAACTTTATCTGTCATAAATAATAAAATTGATTATAATATATACCGCAAACCCACCTATACCGACACAATAATATATACCGCAAACCCACCTATACCGACACAATAATATATACCGCAAACCCACCTATACCGACACAATAATATATACTGCAAACCCACCTATACCGACACAATAATATATACTGCAAACCCACCTATACCGACACAATAATATATACTGCAAACCCACCTATACCGACACAATAATAAATACCGCAAACCCACCTATACCGACACAATAATTCATAAGACCTCCAATCACCCTATCTCACAAAAACATTCCGCCTTCCATTCCATGCATGATACATCACCTAGTTAATATCTCAATGTCAAATAATAATTTTATATTTTCAATATGATTGATAAAATCTTAAATAAAAAACTAAACAAAATTTCTAAAGATAAGTATTTATACAATACAAATAATAACAATGATATTAAGCAATGGCGAAAAAATTTATACGTCAACAATTTTTCAGTTCAATGCTCCAAAAATCTCCCGTCTAATATTAATCCGGCTTTTTATACAAGGAATGAATAAAAATAAAGACCATAAATCGACTCACTCCGGTACATATAAACTAAATTGTAACGAATGTTCCTCATTTTATATTGGAAAAACAAGCCGACATTAGATTCAATGAATATGTAAGATGTCTTAAAAATAATAATTTTTCTGAATTAGCTAATCATATTATTTCAAGCAATCATAGTTTAGATAGAAAAAATTCACATTAATAGTAAAGCATAGATAATTTGAAGCCTTGAAAATTAAGAAATCCCTTGATAATGATGAGTCTATTATTAACAATCTAAAAAACCTATCTTACGGCCCCATTTTAAATATGTTTCCTTTCACCCCTCCCTCAATTTCTATCTCTTCCTCCACTCTTTACTAATCCCTAGAAACTCCCCCACCCCCACTGTGACGCCCATTATGTATGTTCTAACATAATTCTGTAACATTTTTTAGTATGTACTCTGCCCTGACGATGGAACGGTTGTTCCGAAACCGGCAGGCGTGAAAAATAAATGTGGTTAAAACAAAGTTTGATTGTTTCATTTGATTAAGTCAAAATTATATTATTTAGGTTAAAATTCTATTATTTTTATAAACAATAATTATTAGCCTGAAACACTCATCCAAATTGAAAAAACCTTCCGAGAAAAGATAAATGTCGCCGACAGGACTCGAACCTGCATCCTTCTGATTGCCGGTCAAATGCTTTACCGTTGAGCTACGTCGGCTTATCGCAAACCCGCCAAGTTAATCAATATATAAGAGTGTTTCATTCATTAATTACTGTTTTAAGAAGAAGATGATAGGGTCGGGACAGGAGATGCTGTCGATGCATTTTATTAGATATTAACTGTTTTTTGTGTTTAATTCGTAGAACTCCGTTTCATTTTTTTAAAATTTAATGTTAATCAAATTTAATAATGTTATTAAGTTTTGGAAGTATTTCTAGTTTTTATCATTGTGACAGCTGTTTCAGCGTTCAAGGCCATTTTCAAACTGTGATTAATCCACATTATGACGATTTATTTTAACCGCTGTTTGAAAATGGCCTTGAACGCCGAAACAGCTGTCACAATAATAAATACTATAAATAATTCTAAAACTTAATAACATTATTAATTTAAAAATAAATTATAAAAATAGAAACAGAATTAACCAAATTTATAAAATGATTTTTTTAACAAAGAAGGATAATTTTTCAGATGAAATATGGATTAATGCATACACGCAGATTTCTAAAATAATTAATCTTTACATCTACGTATTGTTTGCTATTAAAAAAGACAAGGGATTAGAACATTAAAAGATAAAAATGTACTCATACCTCTGTTTCGCACAAATTGCAGATATTGATCATTAGAAGCAAGTTGGCTGCATTTGCAAAGCAGCGTCCCAAGCGAAAAACTATTAAACTGTACTGAAAATCGTATCCCCTTAAGAAAGTGGCAATACAAAGGGACATTACATCAAAAGTATTGAAAAGGGTGTTTAAAAAGGACAAAAAGACTATGGGCAAAGCAGTTTCAGAAAAATACTCATCCAAAAGAAAACTACAGTCACATATTTTGGAATATGCTTTCCAAATCAAATTTAATTTCTGCAAAGTATCATTGTCAGTTGATTTACTTGAATATCTTCTTAAATACAATTTGTTTTCAATCTCTTCGAAATCAACTGCAGGTCGATGATGTCGCCATTTATTAGGCAATGCACGAATCGCTTTATTTACTTGATGAATATGTAACCAAATCATTGAAATATAACCGGAAAAAATGAAACGTCCAAAGGCTATTTGGTGAGATGGCGTAAACTGTACACAGATCACTGGCACATGTTCTAAGGAACAAAAAATGCCACTCACATAGCATAATACGAATAGCGTATATAACATGTAAATCGTTGTATGTATGATCGCATTTCGCGAAAAACAAATCCTCAATTTTTTATAGTCAATTGAACAACCCAACATGTCAAACAACTTTTCGATTTCATTGAAATACTCAAAACTAATGGCCAAATTGGAAATCTTCGAAAATCTGAAGCAAAACATACTAACGACGGTAACACTTCCAGCGTATACTGTAGCTTCATCAAGGAATAAATATTTATTTGAAATTAGTTTTCCAAACGGTTGAATAATACTCTCTAAACACTCAGAGAAGATCAGAGATAATACATATAAAACTAAGATGATAATAGAAAAACTAAATGTTGGAATGTTCAAAACAGTTGTCGATTTGTTAGGATCTATCTTGAAATCGAAAGGAGACATTCCCGTTATGCGTCCTATAATTATAACTGATGCGAAAGCATGTAATGAAGATCCGTTGTGCATTTTTCCCATTTCAGATTAATATTATCCTCTTGTTCATGCTCCTTTAATGATTGATACTCAATTGCGACAGTGATTAGTTGCGTGTATATAAGCCTCACAGAGTGAGAGTTTGGTAAAATTCTAGGTGTGAACTAATTGTTTTACCGTTTTCTAGATCCATTTAATAACGCCCGATTAATTGCTTTCATTAGTAATTATTTCGATTATCGCTAAATTTGTTAACGCATTGTCTTAAACACAAATAATAATTTACTATAGTACTTTTCGTCGGTCTTCAAAAGTTCTGACCAATAGGACACTCTTTTCACAGAAGGTTAAAGAGACAAACAAAATAATAAATTTTCCAATTATAACGTTATTAAATAATCAAAGTAAAATGATTCTTTCACCATTTCATCTTCAAGAATCGTGAACAATATAAGTCCTTCAAATAATTTAGGGATTTTGTAATTTTCCTACCCATTCACATCTTTATATAATAATAAACCCAAACCTCCCATCACTGAAGAGAAGAAAACACATTTTATCGGTAAGTACCTTACAGAAAAAATAATTTCGATTATCACAATTGATTTAAAGTAAGTCGGGATTTACCGAAAATATTAATACATCAGTCATTGAACATAAAATAACAAATCTCAAATGAAATTTAAAACAGATAAAGAAATAGAAAATACAATAAAAGTAAAGGTCGCATATAGAAATCGAACCCAGTATTTTTGTATTTTTCTCTTTCACGTTTTTCGAGTTTTTGAAATGTTTTCTTCAATGGTTAAATAAGACAATGAGGCTTATAAATTTCAATAAATTTAAAAATCATTCTAGCCTTATGGAATAATCATTAGTAAATCACTTCAAACATCATAAAAATAAAAATTGGGTAGGGGTAAATAAAAACACATAAATAAGTCGACTTAATGTGGAGAAATAACACCGAAATGGCTTTCACAATAACAAAAACTAAAATATTAAAATTTTTAAATTTGAGTTTCTTTGAATAAATAAATAAATTGACCAAAATAAAAACTAGCAGTATTAATATCTTTATTTTCATTGCTCGTGCTCAAAATTATTATCTCTCGTCTAAAAGTTGTACTTTTTGTTAAATTCCCCTGAGCATTAAAAAAATAAAAAAGATTTTGACTTTAATTAGTAAATTAACTGGCAACTTTACAAGAGAAACAAAAAACCTCATTATTTCAAAAAATGTAAATAATTTTGAAATTTTGAGATATTCTTTGGAAATACTTTCCATAGATAAAAAATTCATGTGATATTTTCTGGGTTTCCTGATTTTTTAAAAAAAAAGTTATAAATTTTTTTATTTGCTTTTGTTTTAAAGTAGAATGCGTTGATTCAACCGAAGATCCCTTATGAATCACAAATAAATTCAGCTATGCCATCCCAACGTTTTTTTCAAAAACGATTAAATGTTTGTAATTTTAGATTGACTGATTTTATTTTCTTTCTAATTTTTATTTCTACCTATTTCTTTCACTTGATACGATTTTTTTTGTTCATTTATATATTTCATACGGATATGAGGTTTTCGTAGTAATATGTATTTTAAAAAAATTTTAAAAGATGGCGTTCATATCTCATTTTGTGAAGGAATGGTTTTATAAAATTTTGTCATTAAGGAGTCGATATGTAAATTATTAAATGAATGAGGAAAAGATTAAAAGCTTTTTTACATCTATGTAAAATTAATTCCATTGCTTTTATCACTTATTTTACATCACCATGTTGAAATAATATTTATAACGTCAAGAGCAAAGTATTTAGAACTTCGAAATGAAAAAAAAATAGAAGTGTTGAAAGACATTTTATAAATCGGCCTAAACACGGGCAGAGCAGGGTGCGAGATCAATTTATTGACATAAACCCTGTTTTTTTTTTAAACATAATAATTGTAGACCATTTTTTTCATCGAAAAGGGAGATGTTTTTTTTAGATTTATATCAAACAGATGATATGTTTACTTAGATAATAAAGACAGACTAATAATACTTCAACATTCAATCATTTGATATGGGGAAATCAATAACCGCTGTTGTTTATTCTTTTTTTATCAATATCGTCACTACATATTTTTCCACTGTCTGTTTCTATTGTGCGGTAATGAAATAAAATATTTTCCGTTGTTAAAATATTTACTGATTGGATGGGCACCAAAAATTTTAAGGGTTTAAAATGTTTTGTAATGAAAATAAAATTGATCTTAGTTACAAAAAATGTTAAAAACGTAATATTCACAAAAAATAACATTTGGTTTATTCCGATTCCTTGGCTACACATCCGGAGGTCGCTGGTTCAAATCTCGACCTGCGCAAGTAAATTTATTATAATAATATAATAATGGACATCCACCATGTATTTATTATCAGTTTCAAAAATAGAAATATTAAATTTATTTTATTAATTTGTTTAATTTCACAATTTATTCCTTTAAAATAACACATAGTATATCTGCGGCATGTTCCAGAGTGGTAGATACCTTCAGTATCGCCCCGGTGAAAGACGACCTTCCAGAATCTAAACGTCGTTTGAAATGATCTTAGCCGTCTGTAAGCGACCATTGTCGTTACAAGACTGTAAACATGTAGGTGCTGGTCAAGTCGTTATCGTATCCGTGATGTCTCGGGCGTCGGGCTCGCTCTGGATTTCCAAATATTGTTCCTTGCAAAAGGGAAACAATGTCGACTTTTGTAGATTCTGCTGTGGTCGGGTATCCAAAGGTGAGAAGTCAAAGGCAGTTGTCCGATGGAGGTAAGCAGTGGTCAGAGTGAAACAAGGCGAGTGGTTCAGAAGTCAGAGCGGGCGGCGGGTAGGGAGGAGTACTTGTCAGGCTGGCGATCAAATGCTAACTGCCGCAAACTGGCGTTTGCAGGCTATTTATGCGGTCCACCAAGCGCGGACCGCCGGTGCCGTGTAGATGCCCAACAAGTCGGTCTCCCTCCCACCAACTGTCCCTCTCCAACGCTTTTATTCAGTCATTTCAGTTTGAGCGGTCTGGAGCGAACAAGCTCGCCAGACCGCCCGTTACATATATTAACAGACAACGATAATTTAATAATAAGTGTGCAGCTTCAGATATTCCGGGAGGCGTTACGTCCGATACACTCCCCTCGTGGAGCTTGGCTACACTTTTCTGCGAAGGGCGTGCCGTCTCTCGGTGCGGCGATGAAGTCATCCGGGCGTCATCCGCAGAGGTGGGGATGCGCTGAGGTTACCCATGCATCTTGTCGTGGCGAGAATGCTCCCCTCGTCAAAGGGTTGGGGCTGGGATGCGCTGAGCTGTGGCGCGTGTTGTAGCACTTGTTTCATTTCCCGGGCTATGGGTAGTGCCGGGCTGCGTTCGCGCAGAATGGGCCGCCGACAAGGGGGCCGCCGATAACAGCGGGGCCGCAGTTCGGAGAGGCGCGCTGCATCCTAGCAGCTTGTCGTTTTCCCGGGCTATGCTTAGCGCCGGGCTGCGTTCGCGCAGAGGTGGCCGCCGCCGAAGGGCCCCAGTAACAAGGGGGGCGCAGTTCGGCGAGGCGTGCTGCATCCTAGCAGCTTGTCGGTTTCCCGGGCTAAGCTTAGCGCCGGGCTGCGTTCGCGCAGAGGGGCCGCCGCCGAAGGGCTCCAGTAACAGGGGGGGGGGGGCGCAGTTCGGCTAGGCGTGCTGCATCCTTGCAGCTTGTTGTTTTCCCGGGCTATGCTTAGCGCCGGGGCCAGGGGCAGCGGGGCCTGGCGGTACGGTGCGCGCTCCTCTAAGCGGCGGCTTATTGCAGCGCAACCGGCATGGGACGGGCCGGGGCCAGGAGCAACGGGGCCTGGCGGTGTGGGGCCGCGCTCAGAGCAGCGGCCGTCGATAGCGTAACCGGCATAGATCGGGCCGGGGCCAGGAGCAGCGGGGCCTGGCGGTACGGAGCCGCGCTCCAATGAGCAGCGGCTTGCGGAAGCGTGACCGGCATAGATCGAGCCGGGGCCAGGAGCAGCGGGGCCTGGCGGTACGGAGCCGCGCTTCAATGAGCGGCGGCTTGCGGAAGCGTGACCGGCATAGATCGAGCCGGGGCCAGGAGCAGCGGAGCCTGGCGGTGCGGTGCCGCGCTCCATTGAGCGGCGGCCATCAATGGCGAGTCCATGGGCAGCATAGCAGGCGTGAGCGATGCTAGGAGCTGCCGATGTGGCCAGAGCATACACATCAGGGTCCGACGGGACGAGGTCGCGCTCTGCAGAGCAGCAGACAGTGCGCATCGGGCCGGGCGCCGCCAGGACAGGGATCGGTGCAACGCCATCTATGTTCGTGCATTCCAAACTCGGAATGTTGGTTTGCGCCCTCGCTATCCTTTTCAAGCTTTGGACGAAACCGATAGATGGCGCCGCCATCTGTGGTGCTAGATGGATTCTCAGATCTGCTATAAACTGCGCCATCTGTCGGGCACTCTCCCAAATCCGATAGCCGCGACATCTCTCGGCGTCCAGTTTAAGCTGCGCCTGCCAAAGCGTATCCTCCGGAAAAGCTTTCCTTCTCGGCGAGGCGTGGGCAGTGGCAGGGGTCATCGGGGGGGCAATCTGGCAAGCGGCCAGTGGATTATCGGATTCGGCAGCGAGGCGCAACCGAGCTGCGCCTGCCAAAGCGTATCCTCGGTGGGGCCCGCCTATAGCAGGGCTGCGTGCAGCGCCGGATACTTCCGGATCAGGCGGTGCAAGGCTGCGTACCTCCGGGCAGCAGTTGTTGTGACGGGGCCCGCCTATAGCAGTGCCGTGAGCAGAGCCAGACACTTTGGGGTCGGGCAGAGCGAGGCTGCGCACCTCCGGGCAGCAGTTGTTGTGACGGGGCCCGCCTATAGCAGGGCCGTGAGCAGCGCCGGATACTTCGGGATCGGGCGGTGCGAGGCTGCGCACCTCCGGGCAGCAGTTGTTGTGACGGGGCCCGCCTATAGCAGGGCCGTGAGCAGCGCCGGATACTTCGGGATCGGGCGGTGCGAGGCTGCGCACCTCCGGGCAGCAGTTGTTGTGACGGGGCCCGCTTATAGCAGGGCCGTGAGCAGAGCCAGACACTTCGGGGTCGGGCAATGCGCAGCTGCACACTTCAGGGCAGCAGTCATTGTTGTGTAGATGGGGCCCGCCTATAGCAGGGCCGTGAGCAGAGCCAGACACTTCGGGGTCGGGCAATGCGCAGCTGCACACTTCAGGGCAGCAGTGATTGTTGTGGAGATGGGGCCCGCCTATAGCAGGGCCGTCAGCAGAGCCAGACACGTCGGGGTCGGGCAATGCGCAGCTGCAGACTTCAGGGCAGCAGTGATTGTTGTGGAGATGGGGCCCGCCTATAGCAGGGCCGTCAGCAGAGCCAGACACTTCGGGGTCGGGCAATGCGCAGCTGCACACTTCAGGGCAGCAGTCATTGTTGTGTAGATGGGGCCCGCCTATAGCAGGGCCGTGAGCAGAGCCAGACACTTCGGGGTCGGGCAATGCGCAGCTGCACACTTCAGGGCAGCAGTGATTGTTGTGGAGATGGGGCCCGCCTATAGCAGGGCCATGTGCAGCGGAGCCAGACACCTCGGCGTCGGGCAATGCGCAGCTGCACACCTCAGGGCAGCAGTTGTTGTGACGGGGCCCGCCTATAGCAGGGCCGTGTGCAGAGCCAGACACTTCGGGGTCGGGCTGTGCGAGGCTGCGCACTTCAGGGCAGCAGTCGTTGTCATGTAGATGGGGCTCGCCTATAGCAGGGCCGTGAGCAGAGCCAGACACTTCGGGGTCGGGCTGTGCGAGGCTGCGCACTTCAGGGCAGCAGTCGTTGTCATGTAGATGGGGCCCGCCTATAGCAGGGCCGTGAGCAGAGCCAGACACTTTGGGGTCGGGCAGTGCGAAGTTGCGCACTTCAGGGCAGCAGTGATTATTGTTCCGGTGAGGCCCGCCTATAGCAGGGCCATGTGCAGCGCCGGATACTTCGGGATCGGGCGGTGCAAGGCTGCGCACTTCGGGCAGCAGTGATTATTGTTCCGGTGAGGCCCGCCTATAGCAGGGCCATGTGCAGCGCCGGATACTTCGGGATCGGGCGGTGCAAGGCTGCGCACTTCCGGGTTTGTGTCAGTGCTCAACAGCAAAGGGAGCACAGACGCGGCGATCAGTTGCTCGATCTGCCTGTTTTGTTTTCTTATTTCTTGCAACTCTTCTCGCATCCGACGGATTATTTCTTTCTTGGAATCCTCACTCTTGGATGTGAGGTATTCGTCCGCAGAGGCTACTGTGCTCCGTGTCGTGTCGGTATTTGTGGCTAGAGCCGCTGCCGTAACAGCTCGTGCTCTAGCATCCCAGGCGGCCGCACTTGCTAGTTCGGGAACGTGTGTCGATGGGTCGGCGGTAACCGGGCCGAGGGGTGCCGGGCCGAGGGGTGCGGGGCCAGAGACTGTAGCGCCGAGCGCTACAGAATTGTAACTCGCGTCATTCCATTCGAGCCCGCGGGGAGTGAGGTTGTAAGCAGCTGGGCTGCCATGTAATGCACCGGGCGCTGCGGAGGCAGGGGGCGCAAGACCGGGCCCTACAGCGTAGTGGCGGCTAGCCTCATTTCGCTCGTGGCCGTGGGAAGCGAGGTCCAATGTAGCTCCGCCGGCGTATGACGTGTCGAGCGCTGCGGGTCGTGCCGGGCCGGGTATTTCGGACTGCGGCCACTGTGTTCCGCCATTTTGTAATGTGCGGAATGCTTCCATCATTAATGCAGCAATCTGGGAGAGCGGGTCTGCTCTGTTATTCGCCCGATTTTGGGTTCGACGCGCCGAGTCATCCGTTGTAGTTTGACCCGGGAATGTCGCGTTGACGTTTGTGGGCTGCGGTTGACAGGGCTGCAGAGGGGTCGTTTGGCCGTGCATCGTGAAGTGGGATGCTGGAAGCCGGTACTCTGCGCCTTGTGTGAAGCCTTGTGGGGCGCCTTGTGTGGAGCCTTGTGGGGCGCCTTGTGTGGAGCTTTGTGGGGCGCCTGTGGGGCCGTACACTTCTGGGTAACGGCCGGTGACATCTTGTTAGATCACCTGGGTAGCGGCTGATGGGCAGATCCGTGTGTTGGGGATCATTATGTGACTAGATCCGGCTAGAAGGACCACTTGTAAGCGACCATTGTCGTTACAAGACTGTAAACATGTAGGTGCTGGTCAAGTCGTTATCGTATCCGTGATGTCTCGGCCGTCGGGCTCGCTCTGGATTTCCAAATATTGTTCCTTGCAAAAGGGAAACAATGTCGACTTTTGTAGATTCTGCTGTGGTCGGGTATCCAAAGGTGAGAAGTCAAAGGCAGTTGTCCGATGGAGGTAAGCAGTGGTCAGAGTGAAACAAGGCGAGTGGTTCAGAAGTCAGAGCGGGCGGCGGGCAGGGAGGAGTACTTGTCAGGCTGGCGATCAAATGCTAACTGCCGCAAACTGGCGTTTGCAGGGTATTTATGCGATCCACCAAGCGCGGACCGCCGGTGCCGTGTAGATGCCCGACAAGTCGGTCTCCCTCCCACCAACTGTCCCTCTCCAACGCTTTTATTCAGTCATTTCAGTTTGAGCGGTCTGGAGCGAACAAGCTCGCCAGACCGCCCGTTACATATATTAACAGACAACGATAATTTAATAATAAGTGTGCAGCTTCAGATATTCCGGGAGGCGTTACGTCCGATACACCGTCTTTGGTGAACAGATCTAAATATACAGGTACTTCTTCACCTTCCTCTACCCCACCTCCTTTCCCTCCTCACAACATACCCTAATTGGGGATGCCATAGTCTCACCGGCTCTAGACTGTTAGGAACAATTGAAACTCTCGTGTGGTCCTCACATAAAAAAGACCGTAAATCCAGATAGTTAATTTAAAAAAAAAAGTAATAAGAAAACCACTTATCCTCGAATAACTTCTTTTTCAAGATTCAACTGTTGAACACCTTATATTGTAATGTTCAATAGACATGCAGATAAACATCAGCATATCATACATAATGTCGCATTTACTTTAGTAGATACATTTTTTTTTAAATATTAGTAAAGTTAAAGTTCCAAGAGTAGCGTTCAGTCCATGAAGGCTGAAAAGCTGTGACTACCCTAAGAAAGACGAACCATAGAAATATATTAAAAGATTGTTGGTCAAAATGTATTTTTCCATGAATTTGGCAAAGAACTTGTACGCGCATTTATTTAGTTGGCCACAAAAATTATTATAAATATGTATTAAAATATGATAAAAAAATTACCATTTTCAAATATGCAATGCACAATTCATATGCGAACATGATAAACTACGCACAGCCCATGGTTGGGACATTTTAAGCAATATCCCCCTCATGTACATACACCTACATTAATGAATTCTTTTATAATCCTTTATCTATCTAGGGCTTAGAACAATATCCAAGGAATTATATAATACCCTTCATCTTTTTATCTAACTAGTACTGTGGCGGCCTTATTAGTATTACCATCTCATGGTTTGATTTACTCGACTGAATTTATGTTACATTTTTTGTACTTTTTGAGAAAATATCTTAATTGAATTAAAAACCCCAACCAAAGAACGGAAAAGGGACAAACATTTGGTTAAAAACATTTTGTTTAAGTGACTTTTTTGTACTTACTGAATATAATATATTTAATATGTTATTAACTATTTGCTGCATTCTCTTCGGGCTGCATCCCTGAGTTTCGTCGTCGGCTAATAAAACTGTGTGATACGTAATTCAATCTTATCAATATTACTCGATAATATTATTTTTTTAGTACTCAATTTTAAACGCAATTTTTTTCCTCATACCACCAACCAGTACCTATCAAACACATCTGCATTAACTAACTAACTAACTAACCATCACGCCGTTTCCCCGCAGGGGTAGGCAGAGAGGACGGACCGCCAAACAACTCGATCTTGGCATACACTTCTTGCTTCATTCACATTCATACAACGCCTCATACATTCTATTCTGTTATTCCGACTTTTGACATGGCCCGACTCAAGTATTTGATTCTTTCGTGCCATTCGCGTCCCCGGCTCCTTCTTCCATTCATTCGCGTCATATTCTCCTTATACTCCTTTCTTCATTCCTCTACATGCCCAAACCATCTAGGCGTCCCTTTCTTAATCTTGCTCACTACGCTTACATCAGCCTTGCATTCTTTACGAATCTCAACATTTTTTCTCGATCATACATGGTTTTACCACACATTCGTCTCAGAGATCTCATTTCTACAGCATTCAGTCTACTTTCATCCTTCCTCTGCCAGTTTCATGCCTCACTGCCATACATCAAGGTTGGTATCAGCACTCCATTGTGGACTGCTAGCTTCGCTTCCTTGGACAACTTTTTGTTTGCGCCAACCGCGCTCAGTCCTCCGTTAATGGAGTTTCCTGCATTCACCCTTCTTTCAATATCCCTATCTGTCTTTCCATCTCACGTAAACATACTTCCCAAATACACAAACTCATTGACCTGCTCCAAGTATTCATCATTCACATCTGCATAATCTCTTTATACTTAATTATTATACTTTTTTCTATATATATATATTATATTACCATATTATGTGTATACTAGATTTTTTCCTGTCTATTTTTGTATAGTGGCACTTAATATGAACTAAACTTGACAATTTGACTGTCCTAAAACGGGGTTTGTTCCTAGTTGGGCAGTCAAAGCTTTCATAAATGTTGATGTTAAATAATATGCGTTTCAAATAAATAAATATTATTACTATTATTATTAACACATCATTTCATGAATCGCTGTACTTAGGAGTTAATATTATTGCATATCCCTAATCATTCCTACCCTGTTCCGTGTGTGCGTATTTTCCACACCCCGCTGCAGCTAGTGTAACGTATATATGCTACGACGGCTAATGTTCTCTCATCTCAAGATTCGTGGGTGAGAATGATGGTGAAGCACAGGGAAAGTGGGATGTATTGATTGATACAGTAAATAAAACCCTTGTAAAAGGAAAGAACATAAATTTAATGATTCTATAACCACGTCTATCATGGTTTAGCAAAGAAAAGAGTAAAGAGAAGGATTGATCCCAACACGAAAAGGTTCAAACAATAATTGATGGCTCTCATGGTCCGACTCCTCTCCTCAGCATCATGGAAGGCCTCTCCAGGTCCAGATGCTCACCGATCGTAGTAATCTCCAAAAAGAAGTCTAGGACGACTCTTCTGAAGCGCCATCCGCCATAGCCTCTTCCGTGGGGTCCAGACAATGGAATATGCAGATGCTACCTTATGTCCTTTTTGGTCCGCTCATCACTTCTTCCGAGATTTTCACCACAGCAGCAGGCACGCGCGGTTTGGCTTCATCGCCTCACAATCCGGCCATCGATCAATCAATAAAACAAAAAACACACCCACTTCGGGCAAATTCAGTAGACGCCCTCCGACGTCAAACAAAATAGAAAATCAAATACATAATCTCTCCCAAAAAACACACGTCGATCACGACCGCTCCAGTCAGGTTATGTCGCCCGCCATGTTGAGTTGCTCCCCTTCCGTCTGCCGTCTCCCATAGACATCCTCTCACCAATCTCTTCCGTAGACAATTATCCCAATCATAGACTCGGGGTCAGTATTTACGTTACAATTCCCCGCTTCCCCGTAAAAATTTTATGCCGCGAAGTGAAGTAAAATTTGACCTAACCTTCCTCTCTACTCTTTTCAATTACAGAAAAAACTGAAAACAAAGAAAACAAGTAACAACCAATATAAAACAAAAGTCAAAATTGACAAACAAAATGGTATATCTTAGTATGACAATACACAAAAAAATCAAGTTGTGATACATTGGTGGTTAAGCATAACCGAAAAGCAAGGAAACACTTCATACTTATAATCCTCAAGCAACTTATAAAATAAATAAAAATAAACAAGTTACATGAACCAAACACTTCCTCACTTTATGAGAGTCAATTTCTCTAGGTTAACACTTGTGAGGTTTGGAGAACTCAAGCTCCCACTTCAAAATTTTCAAAAAATTATTTTTATTATTAATAATACCCTACTTAACTAATCCTCTCTTCCTCTTAACAAAAAAAAATTACAATTACCATGCAGTTTCAACAGGGTTTTTTTTTTTTTTTTTTTTATATATGTATCTAAAGAATTAGACACAGTATACCAATATCCATTGGATAGTTTGCGTATTCACCTCCAAAAATTTTCCTCGTCGTATAGTTATAGAACTATTTGGTTGTCATTTAGCCATTGCTAAATAGTATAAAGATGAGGGTTTACATGTTACAATACCTATCTATTCGTGTGGTTTCAAACAAGTACATTTGTCAATATCTATATATATAAACTTGCAAAGTACAATTTCTCTCGAAATTTTACATCTTCCTATCTTTTCAAATTGGTGCTCGATTTTTTTTTTTTTTAATCAAAAATCGACACGGGTTACACAAAAATACTTGATAAATTTACGCTGGTGTTAGCAGTGTAAAAATAGTATATATTTACTAAACCTATTGGACAAATCAACTTAAAAATACTTATCAACATATTATAAACAGTGGTATTACTAGATCTAAACTATCTACTAATCATCTTCTCCTGTTCAAGGAGGCAGAAGATGTTTACTCCAAATTGGTAAATATTTGTTTGTTGTGTGCATGCATTAGCAGTACTACACTTGATACTTAATACTAATATTATTACAAAAAAATCATACTTTCTAAATGTCTATACTATATTCTTTAAGGAAAGAGATACCAACTTACTTTAGACATAATTATAAACTTAGAATATACATTAAACATTATAGTTACTAATTAACAATTAAAACTATTTTATTATCTGTGTGAAAGAAAGTAGCTCAAAATCTCCCAGACAGAATATATTAACTATCCTTTTCGAGTGTGTCGTGGTAATCTCCAAAAATTCTAATTTAACTTTTACTCCGGTGCACTCCAAAAGCATAATTTTACCTACGGCTAAACAAATTAAATACAAAGAATACCTACTATAAATATATACATATTGTCAGGTAACACACCATCAGACCGGTAACCGATTTAACTTTCATTTAGAGTATTCGGAATTATTAGAGGTAATTAACCGATATACCGTAGCGACAACAATAATATCCGATATATATGTATATATCATGAAAATTCTTAAGTTTAATTTTCGAGGTACACTATTGGTATGTACCTATGTAAAAAAAATAATCAAAATTATTATAAAAACAACAAAAAAAAAATCAATCCCCGTTTTTTTTTTGTTGTTTATTTTGTTAGGGCGCCACTGATCTAAAAGATCAGAGAAACAAATAATATGTTTCTATTCTAGTCTAATGAGGATAAGTGTCAAAAAAATATCATCAATAAATTAGAATTTGTGTTTATTCTGAGCACCTGTATTGAAGGTACCAAACTCCAGTACATGTGACCACAATAACACCTTTAAAGAAACAAGTGAAGCGACATGAAGGGTTGGTAGTCCCACATGCTACCACACTGGCTTCTTACAAGAAAATTAACCTAATACTTAATCTAAACGAACTATATCCTTAACATGAAAATTACCTACTACTTTGCCTTGCATATCCGCAAGGGTATAAACTAAGTTAGAGACTTTGGTTTTAACAACATTTTGTACAAACCTCGGAGCTAATTTATGCGAAAAGAAATTGGGTCCACTGGACTGGACAAAATTTTTCCGCCACACAATATCTCCCACCTCATAATTTACCGATTTGCGACGTAAATTATAATGCTTTGCATTCTTTCTATAAGCCTGTAACAGAGCCTCTGAAACTTTTTCATATATAGGAGCCAAGTCCTCTAATTTCTTAGCAAAGTTTTCTCTCGATTCTTCTAGACTTGAGTCCGATACGCCTGTCGAGACATAATTTTTGTGAAAATTACCATTAATGACCTGTTCACGACCGTGCATCAAGAAGAAAGGCGTATAACCTGTTGCAAAATTTACCGAATTATTTAGGGCTGACTGAATATGTGGCAGAAATCTGGACCAATTACGCTGGTCAGACTCGGACAAAATAGACAGTGCTGTACCTATTGTTTGGTTATAGCGTTCGACGACATTGTTTTGAGGTGTGTAAAATGCGTTGTAAAAAGGTGGAGGCACATTATAATCAGACAGTAACTGTTTAAATTCTTTAGATATAAATTGTTTACCGTTGTCGCATACAAATGTTTGTGGAACGCCATGAACAAGAAAAATGTGTTGTTCTACATTTTTTACAATACTTTTTGTGGTAGCATTTCTAAGCGGAAAAATCCAGGTATATTTAGAGAACACATCTACGATTGACAATATATACATAAACCCAGAGTAACTACGTGGCAGTGGACCGACTAAGTCTATTGAAAGCATTTGCATGGGTCTGGTTACAATCTTAGGATTTGAAGAGATGCCCGCTGGCGCAGATGTATTGATTTTATGTGCTTTGCATGTCTTACATCGATTAACAAAATTCTTAACATCCTGGTACATTCCTGGCCAATAAAAATGTAAATGCACCTTTTTGTAAGTTCGAAATACTCCCGGATGGCAAGAAAGATCCGCTTCGTGTTCTTGTTTTAATATTTCGGTTCGCTTTTCAAAAGGAACAACCAGCTTCCACGCCGTATCTTCACAAAGAGCGAAACGAGTTTTGCTATGCCTAAAGAGATCATTACCCCTAATTTGAAAATTGACAAAACGTTGGGGTGAATTTTTACAGTTTGTAAATAATGTGTTGTACCATTTATCATTTGTTAAATGAATCGTGGTAGGTATATCCGTTGATGTCACTAATGCTACCTCCATGCGCGACAGTGCGTCCGGTACCGTATTTAGTTTACCTTTTCTATGAACAACGTCGAAAGAAAATTGAGAAAGACGAGTTGACCAACGAGCTAAACGACCTGTGGGGTTTGTTAGAGAAACTAACCACTGTAGGCTCGAGTGGTCCGTAATTACAGTAAAGTGTGTTCCTTCAACATACGGTCTGAAATGAGTGACAGAGTCTAGAACCGCAAGTAGCTCGCGCTCCGTAACACCATAATTACGTTCATGAACGTTTAAGCAACGCGAAAAATAACTTACCGGGTGTTCTTCACCATTAAAATTTTGTGTTAATACACCGCCTATCCCGACTGCGCTAGCATCACAATGTATTACAAATGGTAATTTGAAGTCAGGACAGTTAATAACCGGCGCTGTTGTCAGTGCCTCTTTTAATTGGTTAAACGAATTTTCCGCTGCCTTGGACCATACAAAATTGCTTACTCCTTTCCTTGATCCTGTAAGTTTAGTCAGAGGAGCTGCTATCGTGGAAAAATCTTTAATGAAACGACGATAATAACCGCATAATCCTATGAAAGCCTTTATTTGTTTTGAGTTCTTCGGAATCGGGTAATTTTTAATGCATTCTACTTTAATGGGATCTGTTCTCAGTCCTTCCGAATCTACAATATATCCCAAATACTTTAACTCCTTTTTACAAAATTCGCTCTTTTTTAAGTTTATTGTTAGTCCGGCTTCTTTTAAACGATAGAAAACCTTCTGCAAAAGCTTTAAGTGCGATTCAAAATTTTCCGAAATTAATATTAAATCATCTACATATCCAAATACGTTATCATCAAATTCTGGGCCAAACAGTTTATCTATTAAACGTTGCAATTCACTAGGTGCATTTTTTAGGCCGAAGGGCATACGCGTAAACTCATAAAGACCATACCCCGGAACAACAAATGCCGTTACAGGAGCTGAAGATTCATCTAGAGCAATTTGCCAGAACGCTTTCGAGAGATCTATAGAAGAGATGAAACGCGCACCCCGTAGCTTATCTACAATCCGAGATACATAAGGTAGTGGGTATGAATCTCGCCGAATGACGCCATTAATTTTACGACTGTCTAGGCAGAATCTCGCAGAACCGTCTTTCTTTGTTACCAACAGAACCGGGCTAGACCAAGCCGAACGTGATGGACGCACAACTCCCAAAGCTAACATATCTTTCAATTCAGCTTCTAATAGGCGTTGACGTGCTGGAGACAAAGGATAGTATCGTTGTTTTATCGGTTGACCCGTGGTCTCGATATGATGTTGTACTAGGTGCGTAAGTCCTAATCCGCATTTTTCAAAAGATATGTTTTCAAATTGTCTAATTATTTTTTGCAGCTTACGATTATCTCCGGAAGTAAGAAAATTGGCTGCAGTAACTTTTCGAATCTCACCCACCGTATTCTTCAAATTACTGCTGTCCACCCTTGGGAACAATTGCGGAGCTAATTGGAATTGTTTCCAAAAGTCGACCCCTAAAATAATCGTAGCTGATAGAGAAGGAATTATGAAGAAAATAATTTTTTCCGTTGTTTCCCTATAAGTTACTGGTACCTCTATTGTGCCAATAATATCCTGACGCTTACCATCAGCAGTTGTGACGAATGATTTACAACTAATTATTTTTAATCCTAAATTAACAAAATATTTGTAAGTGTTTCCACCAAAACAACTTACAGAAGCACCGCTGTCCAAAAGACATGAAAAAATTCTATTCGAAATAACAATATTAACATGAGGCCTTGTGTCATTTCTATTGTGTTCCAGAGGCATAGATGCGTCCATCGTTTGCGCTCCTGAACACCTTAGATTGCCAGAAACTTCAGCCGATTTCCCCCCATCTTCGTACGCAAGATGGTGAAAACCGTACTTTAGTTTTTTGAACTATTGTTACGAGAATTGATGCCTAATTTTCTCTTCCTACAAAAATTCCACGTATGCCCCGGTATATTACAAAAATTGCATTTCAAATCGGCCCTATTCCCAGGAAAAGAAGAAGAAGGAGATTGATTATTAATTCTCTTATGAAAATAAGCGGTGTTAGTATTTCCCTTATGCGTGTTGTTTATTGCTGGCTTCGCAGTAAACATTTCTAGTTGTTCACAGACAGCAACTAATTTATCAAAGTCGGAAGTGTCACTTGAAGCAAGTACACTTGCATATTTGTTTAATAAACTATGCTTGGCTAGTTTTACTAATTGCATTTCGGATAAATTGTCAACAAGTTTAGAGTTAGCTATTTTTAAATTCGCGACAAAATCTGCTACCGACTCGTCCGATGATTGTCGCATATTGTACAAGTTACGCGACGCCTGCACTTGTGCATCTTCACGTTCGTAACGCGCTAGTAACAATTGCTGCAGATCTCTCCACGTCAGATTGTCTTTACATATAGAGCGAAACCATGTAGCTGCTTTTCCTTCCAGCAAATCACCAAATCCGAGGACAACATCCTCTATTTTTGTTCTCCTGCTTCTACACAATTCTTCTATCTTATACAAGAAATCTCTGACGTCAGAGGTTCCGTCATATTTCAAATCCCATTTGTAAACTCCTATCTCGCCACTTGTTGAATAATAATAATTATTTGTTATATTCGTAACCTGAGATTCCGTGGGTTTATTATTTGAACCTAAAACTTCTTTAAGAGACGCGTTAAATTTACGTGCTTGTGCCCGCATTTCCGCAAGAGTCGCCTCCGGAACGATTTCTTTTTCCTCTAAAATAGTGGACAATTCCTCTTTCGAATAACTGTTAATGTTGTTAATCTCCATTGTAAACAGAATTAAATTACTTATTTATAAATTATCCGAGACGCAAACAATCGTGTACACGCAACACCATCTATTGTCAAAATCATGAATCATTTTAATTTCATTTATTTAAATTTATTTGCATTAGTTTTAGTTACCGACGCCAGGAAATGCCTGTGTCGCAAAAATAATTACCGTTTCTTTCAAGAATAACAATGTCACAAATATGCCAAAAATTACGACAATTAATATTTACCAACCTTCTAATGGCGTGATCGCTGACCTCATGTATGCACACATATACATAAACAATATTATGATATAATTAATAATATTTCTGTATCAATCCATACATCACACCACACGAACTTCACCCATCAATTCCCGAGTCCGTGTCCATAATATCTTAAATATTATTCACAAAAAACGTTGAGGCGCCATAATGTAACGTATATATGCTACGACGGCTAATGTTCTCTCATCTCAAGATTCGTGGGTGAGAATGATGGTGAAGCACAGGGAAAGTGGGATGTATTGATTGATACAGTAAATAAAACCCTTGTAAAAGGAAAGAACATAAATTTAATGATTCTATAACCACGTCTATCATGGTTTAGCAAAGAAAAGAGTAAAGAGAAGGATTGATCCCAACACGAAAAGGTTCAAACAATAATTGATGGCTCTCATGGTCCGACTCCTCTCCTCAGCATCATGGAAGGCCTCTCCAGGTCCAGATGCTCACCGATCGTAGTAATCTCCAAAAAGAAGTCTAGGACGACTCTTCTGAAGCGCCATCCGCCATAGCCTCTTCCGTGGGGTCCAGACAATGGAATATGCAGATGCTACCTTATGTCCTTTTTGGTCCGCTCATCACTTCTTCCGAGATTTTCACCAAAGCAGCAGGCACGCGCGGTTTGGCTTCATCGCCTCACAATCCGGCCATCGATCAATCAATAAAACAAAAAACACACCCACTTCGGGCAAATTCAGTAGACGCCCTCCGACGTCAAACAAAATAGAAAATCAAATACATAATCTCTCCCAAAAAACACACGTCGATCACGACCGCTCCAGTCAGGTTATGTCGCCCGCCATGTTGAGTTGCCCCCTTCCGTCTGCCGTCTCCCATAGACATCCTCTCACCAATCTCTTCCGTAGACAATTATCCCAATCATAGACTCGGGGTCAGTATTTACGTTACACTAGTTAAAATTGACCCACACCTGATCAACTACGTTATACAATATTCTGCGATCTCCGACCGCAAAATTACGCGAATTTGCCGTCGTAGCTCGCTACAAAAAAAAAGAGTGACCTAAAGATTGACTGAAATGAGAAGATAACCGCGCTTCAAATACCTTTGGTGAGTCCTTTCCCTTTACCATGAAACATATTCTCTCCTCGGTGCAGTGGTAACTCACATATCATACAACGGTCCTTCAAAAATTACATGACAGCCCACCTTTGACGATAGAGCAATGCACGCCACTGTTTCCCAATTTTCATGTAGGCAAAGTTATTTATGTAAGATTAGCACGTAGCAGTACGCCGTAGCATCTGTAATAAAAACATAAGAGAAACTTGGTTATATTGATACATTTTCTTTTACAAAATAACAAAAATACTTCATTTATGCCGTTCGGCTTTAGGACATGGTTTTTTCAGCCTCACTGAAACTACACCCGTATTCATTTTTTTAAGACTACCAGTGAAAATGTAAAAATATTCTATTTTTGTTGAGAAATATCGGTCCGAATTGTCTTTATATTCTTAGTCAACCTTGAACACATCTTGAACACTCGTCCAAAGATGAAAGCACCTTAGCCACGAAAATAGAGTCCTACTAGTATTTACTCTTCGAAAAGCAAATCTGCTAATGATCAACCCGTCCTTTTTACAACTGTGGCGAATTTATCGCCAATATCCTTTCCGTAGCTGCCGTGCCAATATCCAAAATTAACCCAAACTGCCCAGATAAAAAGTAAAACAGTAATAAATAAAAAAAAAGTTCAGCTTGTTTGCATAAACAGAATATTTTATAAGAGTATTTAGTTTGACCCTTTTAGAAATATAATTTTTAATTTACTTAACGCGGGAAACGATGACATGAACGCTTTAGTGTCGTCGTCATTTCGGTTTGACGAGATTTTTTCACAAAACTGTTAAAAATTTTATCGAATAAGCTAAAAATTAAGGGAAATAACGATTTCCTGTGGAATGTGATGCGATATTTGTGATTATTCTGAATATCACTTCTATTTTGATACCATTTTAATGCATGAGATTGCGTTGTTCTGTAAAATCTTCCGACGATCATAAGACGGCAGTCAGCGTGCGAATAATAGAGGAGTTTATTAAAATAATGTGCCACCCGGGCTGTTGCCAAAATGGATGCCATGTGACCTTTGCTTCATGGTAGATTTTGCTTTAGGACACATAGGACTTTTTTTCAATTTTCCCCACAACGTGGTTCAATCGTGTGGAGATATACTTAGTTGGCTCTACACAGTACACACAGCCTGGAGATTTTTGAATGAAGGTGAAACATCAAAAAAAATATTAAAATAGAAACAGAGTTGGTTTGATGAAGGTTTTCCAATATTCGTATAATATTTTTTCCCACGTGGAAACGTTAGAAAGAAACGAATCAATTGCTACACGAGGACAAATTGAACTATTGTTTTACCAATTAATTTTTTTGGAATAACTAATTGAAGCTTATTAACCTCATTGTAATATGTTTTTAATCATTGAAGGTAATATTAATAACTCCCAAATCGAAACACGAAACCGAAAAGACACAGAAAATAAAAAAAAAATAACGGTAGCTTTAAAGGACGATATTGACAGGTCTTAGAAGTCGAAGTATGATACCAATAAAAATGGCGGGATGAATTGGTGTAGCCATAGCTCAGTTAGCGTAGAGTAGTACATACCATGTGGTTCTTGGTTCGAATCCCAGCTGCTACCGTTAACTTTTTCTTTTCTGTGTCTTTTTGGTTACATGTTTCGAGTTGTTAATATCATCTTCATTGATTAAAAATTATCACTTTAACTATATTGGTTAATGTGTTAGTTAAATACGAGTATATCATACATAGCTTGCTTCACAATATTTTCTACCGTAGCGGGGGTTTTCTTGGAAGTGATTATCACGTTGAGTAAGTTAAAAAAAACTGTAAATTTACATTCAAAAAGACAACTTGAATATTGAAGTTCAACCAAAAACATATTTAACTTTTTTTTATTAATTGATAAACTAAAGTTTTTAAGATAAGATTTTTGTGCATAGCGCAAAGGGTAACAATTATTTTTATAAACAATAATTATTAGCCTGAAACACTCATCCAAATTGAAAAAACCTTCCGAGCATCTGACCGGCAATCAGAAGGGTGCAGGTTCGAGTCCTGTCGGCGACATTTATCTTTTCTCGGAAGGTTTTTTCAATTTGGATAAGTGTTTCAGGCTAATAATTATTGTTTATAAAAATAATTGTTACATATTTAACTCACTTTCTATGAAAATCCTACTAAATTGATCGGCACGTGCTGTAATCATATATGGAAGGCATCTATGATCCCCCTAGTTAGCAAAATAAATACATGTAGATATCATCATTATTATTGAAAATTAATTAATTTATATCATTCTTGCTTTCTTTTAAAACTTTTTATTGACAATTTATTTAATTTTTATAAATGTAGCCTACTTACTAGGTTAGCTTGGGCCGTGTTATAGCAAGTAGTTCACTTCAGTTTGTGAAAACATAAATTATTATTTGGTGTACGCATGCGCAGAATACATTAATAAATAAAATCATTTCAAACAATAAAAATAAAACTCACATTTATTTCAGTCTAATATAAAACCAATACATATTGTAAATTTAATTTTACGCGATACATCACATGCAATAATTTTTTACAATAACCGTCCAAAATAAAAACCGCACAAGAGGGATAATAAAATGTAAAATGATAAAAAAAACAACACAGGAATAAATTTAATTTATGCGATGATATGATATATATGATATTATATATGTATTGTAACAAGGGAGAAAAGTTGGACTCGACAACATCCACATTGGTCGCCAGTGTAACAAGGGGGGAAAGATGGGTCCCCACGTTATAGCTCCATTGTAACGAGGGGAAGGACACGTTGGATGCTGGTGAAAAGAAGGCAGTTTAACTCACCTCGAGGCCAGAAGCAGGGCTGATCTCAGGTTCTACCGTGGTTAGCTCAGCTAGTAAGGTATCTCATCTCCTATCTCAAAGTCGAAGGCCGGCCGCAGCCTTATATCGGTGAAAGGTAACTAACTACTCGAATGAGAGATGTGCGCTTTCTAGTCAGGGTTTATTTAAGGCAAAAACATTGCCAGGTAAATTACATACGGGATTTACAACAAAGGACAGTATCTAATCTGATTCCTGAAAATCTCTCTCTGATGAATCTCTAACCGGACATGTTATTCAAGGGCACAGTTATTAACAGCACATGAAAGAGGGTGAATCAAATCTGCTTACATGGCGGTCGGCGACAGCAGTCACAATTCCGTTGGTGTAAAGTGTGCAGACTAGGGACTCTGGATTACACACATACAATGGCAGGCAGGACGCAGCGAGTTATTGCACTGGTCACTGGCTTTAATATTTAGGTACAATACAGAGGTAGCAAGGCGTTTATAATGAACTGATGCAATAACGGGCGTCCACGTGCCCAAGGCACGCCGCCACGCACCTGATGACTCCGTGTCTGGATGTAGAATCCTGGTGGGTCGTCGCTTAGCGAGCCCACGCCGTAATGGCGGCCGGAAGCTATGTCTCATTGGTCAAGAACAATGATGGCCGGCAGAAACGTGCCGTTATTGGTTGGAGTGCCGACGAGCGGCTAGGTGTATGTTTATTTAACTAGCGGCTAGAAGTATTATTCTTCCAACGACTAGATTCTCCTAATTGTGTTACGTAACATTATATACTCGTATGTATGATATTTTCAGCAGCCAATAAATAACTCATTAAAAGTTTTTTTTTTAAATCTACTGAAAACTCTTTGGAACAATGGGATCCAAATGCACCAGTAAAATACTTCAAGAACTAGATGTACCGGAAAATGATCTTAAAAAACGTGTTGAAATGCAAATGAACATTCAGTCCTTGTTTTACTTTCACCGAACACACCAAGAAGAAATCTCACAAATTATCTCAGGCCTTAGATACAATTCCTACCAGACTACTCCAGGAAAGTAAAACTTTTTTGTAATGTCCATTACCCTCATTTGTAGCCTCACCATGTCGATAGGTTTGTTCCCTCAAAAGTTCAAAGAATCAGTTGTCACACAGATCTATAAAGGAGGTGATCAAAGCGAAGTTTCTAACTACAGGCCAATATCCCTTCTAGAAAGAATGACAAGATTTTGAAGAAACTAGTTAAGTATAGACCAGATAGCTACATATAAACTAAACATACATATATAACATTATTTTAGTATTACTCCCGATGAAGAAAGCATTGCTTTCGAAATATGTCTTTACATTAATAAAGTGGTGAATACAAATTATGTTATTTAATTAATTTATTAATAATGATGCCACAAAGTGAAAACCAATCTTTTGAAGAAATTATAATTTAAGGTGCATTATACGTATGTTATTATTTTCACAAAACAGATTTATTTTATTTTGTGTTACCACAGAATGAAATGGACTACTTTTTTTATGAATACCGCACAAGAGTCCCAACTGCTCCCAACCGTCTGGAGCCAGTGAGACTATGGCATCCCCAATTGGGGTTGTTGTGAGGCTGAAGTTAACTTACATAGATGTTTGATTCCTAATAGATAGTAGTAAGGGTCATACACAAATATTGTAACAGTCTGCGTCTACAGTAATAAGAAGAGAACATTTTAAAAATTAAATTATGTACTTACTCCCTTTGACCACGAAATAGATAGATATAGCACAGTAAACCTGAGTAAGAACTAAATGCATAAAATCCATGACAATGTATCACAACAATTCTTTTGATTCAATATTTGAGGAGGATATTCAACACGTAACTAATTATTTCTTTACCAAACTTCTAAAATTAACGTTAAGAATACTTCAAAGAAACTAATTTAATTAGTGACTTTATCAACAGCCCAGCGAAAAATAATTTAATTTTCTGAAACAAGAATGGACGTGACATAATTTGATTAACAGTCAACTTATTACTTGGGGCGATTTAAAGTTTATTGACTTGACCTTATAGATATAATATCTAACCGGTATATATTGGAAAATGGAAGCCTTCTCGGCGAAAAATGAGTTTCTATATTTAATATTAAAACATTTCCTTGATTAAAATTATACAACAAAAGTATCTATGATAATATTTTTGATAAACGATATGTATATCATTATGTTGGAAATATATGTTCCAACAAAGGATGATATTATTACAAAATCTCTAATATTTAATTCATTTGTGTCAGAACCTAGAAAATGTTATCATTAGTACATATGCTTTGCGAACAACTTCTCACTTTAAGTTTCTTACCTAATTGTTTACTGAATTTTAGTGAACGAAGGTTTTTTTTATCCATCTTACTTTGGTATCCTCCCTTATCGGAGATATCACATGGGCAATCTTCAAACCGCAGACTGCAGCAGCCCATAGCAAATTAACTGAACTGCACTATATTGCAGCCATTTTGCACGCATGACTTGTGGGGTTTTCCCCTATTGCGTTTTTTTACAAGAAAGTCAAAAATTCCCGAGTTACGAATATCCTTACAATGCACTGTAGAATTTGACAGTCACCTCTGGTCGGGAGCCCCAAAATATCTAAAAAAACCCTCGACTCTGTACAGAAACAGGCAGTCCGTTTGATACATTCGCCTATCTTAACAAACGGATTCCAATCTTTGGAGCATAAACGTTAGGTGGGAAAGCTGCTCTTGGTCCACCAATATTTCAGTGGAAGATGCTTTGAGGAACTAGTGCCATTGATCCATTTGGCACCAGTGCATAGTCGGAAACACGCCAAACGCGCGCCAAATATTTGTTAACGGTTGACAGTTGTCACATGAGAACAGGTCGCTTCTACGATTCATTCTTGTATTCAACAGATCGGCTGTGAAATAATTCGCCGGCCTTTGTGTTTCCTACCTCGTATAACATGGGTCTCTTCAAGACCAACGTTCTAAAAGACTCTCCACACAGCACCCCCAAAGATGACATATGCCTTGAGAGTAATTATTTCCGTCAGGGCCTCCTATGTGAAGTGACTTTAAAAAGATTTAAGAAATTCCTACCACCATCATTATCACCCTTATAAGATTCGGGGTGGCAGAATTGAGGTAAAGGATAAACAGCTGCGGGAATATCCTCATCATGGAAGCTCTCCTTAGTTCGGCCTCCAGCAACGACGCATACTAGAGAAAGACATTGATCCCACACAAAATAAATGCCACAGCTCGCTAAAGGCTTTATTTTCATGTATATAATACTTATTTTATGTGTTTCATGTGTATATGTATCTTATCAAGTTATTTACTTACTATTTCATTGTTTCTTTTTTAATCTATTCTATGTATACCTCATATGTGGAACTGCACAAACCTCCCCACATACCGGAATACACACTTATTATTATTATTATAAACGCAACATGTTGCTTGTGCATTGATGGACGACTAAACCATCCGAGGAATTGAATCCACGACGCCTGGGTGAGAATCTACCGCATAAATAATATCACTGTTAAGTATATACCCAGAAGAGTAAGCACCATTGTCAGACAGATTGTCCTTTTAAAAGACAAATAAAACAATGATTTGTACTTTGAAATTACTTTTTTAATTATTAAAGCTTCGTTTTAAACTTTTTATAATCATTCTGGCGCTCGCAAAATTTTTTAAATATTAACCTTACTGAAAGAATTATTAATTTTGTACAGGTTCTACGTAGTTTTCTCAAATCCGTTATTATTATTTATAGGAAAGGGTATTAATTACACAAATAAATTTTATTCTGAACGATAAAAGAGTTATAATACGTACCAGGTCATATCACGTGCTAGTGATCAATTTAAGTTCACGGAGTCTGTGGTAAATGGAAGTATATAACATTTTCACGTCAGGGTTCAAAATCCTGGTAGAGGTTTACACCTGGAAGAGGTACACATCCCGCAATATGTACCTACATTGTACGTTTTCCCACAAGCTGACATGTTCTAATTTTGGTAACTGAAAGTGACAATTGTGGAAGTGCTACAATGGGAGATGAAACGGAAATGTGGAAACAATATATATATATGTATTTTGTATGAATGTGCTCACCACAAAATGTTGGTGATTACATTGATTCAAATTAGTTTGGATTCGACTGGGATATTTATTTATTTCTAAGAAACAAACAGCTTTAATACAGATTTATGTACAAAGGAAGTTTAACAAAAGGTAAGCCAACAAAGTTTCTTATGCTACCAGTGGTTAAGTACAAATGTTTTATTAGAAAAAAAATAAGAAGGAAGGGGGGAGAGGAAGAGGAATATAAGATCGGGACAGGAGATGCTCTCGATACATTTTATACTCGTGCATCAATTTATAGACGGCCTCCATGGTCGAGGGGTAAGGTTCTCGACTACGAATCCGAAGGTCGTGGGTTCAAATCCCGGCGTGGGCAAGTAATCTTTTATTTATTAAATTTGTGTTGTTTCACAATTAATTCATTTAAAAATAAAATATATAGTATATTTGCGCACGTTCCAGAGTGGAAGATACTCTCAGTATCGCCCTGGTGAGAAAGACCACCATTCAGAATTGAAACGTTTGAAATGGCTTTTAGTCGTGTTTGGTGACCAGATCTGAGTAGCCAGGTATTTCCCCACCTACCTCTTCGCCTTCTCATTCTCCTCCCCAATACCTTCAGCCTCACAACATTCCCCGATTTGGGATGCCATAGTCTCACTG
>JAHDVE020008993.1:0-43596 GCA_022606495.2 Halesus radiatus
AACATTTTTAACCAATAAAATGTAGACATAATTTGTCTTGACGCCACCTATTGAGGGATTTAGCCGTTACAAGCCTTCCTCATACTAATAAAGTTGGTTGTTTACAAGTGAAATATAATAAAAAACCGTAATTATTGAATGAAACACTAGTATATATTAATTAACTTGGCGGGTTTGCGATAAGCCGACGTAGCTCAATGGTAGAGCATCTGACCGGCAATCAGAAGGGTGTAGGTTCGTGTCCTGTCGGCGACATTTATCTTTTCTCGGAAGGTTTTTTCAATTTGGATGAGTGTTTCAGGCTCATAATTATTGTTTATAAAAATAATTGTTACCTTTGCGCTATGCACAAAAATCTTGTCTTAAAAACTTTAGTTTATCAATTAATAAATATTTGACAAGGCAAAACATTTTTCACCAATAAAATGTAGACATAATTTGTCTCGACGCCACCTATTGAGGGATTTAGCCGTTACAAGCCTTCCTCATGCTAATAAAGTTGGTTGTTTACAGGTGAAATATAATAAAACACAGTAATTATTGAATGAAACACTAGCATATATTGATTAACTTGGCGGGTTTGCGATAAGCCGACGTAGCTCAATGGTAGAGCATCTGACCGGATATTAGAAGGGTGTGGGTTCGAGTCCTGCCGGCGACATTTATCTTTGCTCGGAAGGTTTTTTCAATTTGGATGAGTGTTTTCAGGCTAATAATTATTGTTTATAAAATAATTGTTACCCTTTGCGCTATGCACAAAAATCTTGTCTTAAAAACTTTAGTTTATCAATTAATAATAAATAGATACTTACAAACGCCATCTTTCTTCCAAATATACTTTTGTTTGTTTTGAATTCTCTTTTTTATTGCTATTTTTATTACGTTTATTAACGTCACCGTTGGCTGCTATAACAATTTTATTTATTTTTTATTATTATTTAAACGCGCAGAGGACTTTTACATACAAGTGCATCATTTTTAAATTACATAAAAATAAAAATAGGGAACACGAACAAAAGTTAAACTGCACTAAAGCTAAAAATACACAGGAATATAAAAGAACACATAAAATAAATAATGCAATATCCACAAAGTAAATATTAATAATAACAAATAAATAAATAATGTAAAAAGTTGTAGTTAAGAGGAACAGCTGCGCTGCCTTTATCATACACAACTTAATTTAGGATTTGCAGCCAAAATACTCATCCAAATTGAATGATATATTTTTTCATCAAAAAGTATAGTAAATATCTAATACGGATTAGAAGTAATTTATTTATTTTTGTTTTACATTGCCTTATTTTTTTCATGGCCTCTACTTCATAATTTAAATAAAAAATAAATAAAATATTTTTCATCCGTATTAGATATTTACTAAACCTTTAATTAAAAAAAATATATATCATTCAGTTTGGATGGGTATTTTGGCCTCAAATTCAAAATTAATTTATGTATGAAACAGGCACCGCAGCCGTTCCTCATAACAATAATTTATAAAGTAGGTAGAAATAATTCGTTAATACTTTATTGAAATTTGTCAAGTTTAGATTATTGTCAAATACATCCATACTAGTACACAACTGCTGACCCTGTACAAATCGCAAGTGCGCCCCATTGTAGAATTTGGCAGCCACCTCTGGTCGGGAGTCCCAAAATATCTGAAAAAAAACCTTGACTCTGTGCAGAAACGGGCGGTCCGTTTGATAGATTCGCTCATCTTAACAAATGGGTTGCACCTTTGAGCACAGACGTCGGTGGAATGCTGTCCTTGTTTTACCGGTATTTTAATAGAAAATGCTCTGAGGACTAGCGTCATTGATCCCTTCGGCGCCGGTGCATAGTCGGCAAACACGCCAAACGCGTGCCCAACATTTGCACATAGTTGACATTTTTCACGTGAGAACGGGTCGCTTTTACGACTCGTCTCTGTGTTCAACAGCTCGTCTGTGGAATGATCTGCCGGCCTCTGTGTTTCCTCCATCCTACAACATGGCTCTCTTCAAGACCCAAGTTCACTCCTTCCTATCCTCTAAAAGACCCTCCACACAGCATCCCCACAGATCATATAGGCCTTGAGGGAAATTATTTCCTCCTTGGTTTCCTGTGTGGAGTTACTGTAAAAAATAAATAAAAATACTATTTAACTATTTGTAAGCGTTGAATTGGGGAATGCAAGCTGTAGTTGGAACGGGATATACATATGTAAAATATTAATGTTTGTATTGTAGTTCTTTTAGGTATATATATAGTTTGATTAATTGCAGGAGTTCAGAACAATCGAATTGAAAATTTAATAATTTTAATAAAAAAGGTTAGGTTAAAATTTTGTTTGTTTGTCGGTTTTTTGTTCCCTAAAGTTGGAATATTTGAATTTGCATATAACATTGCACCGGCATTTGCAAAGCTATCACACAAGTTGAGCAAGATTCGCAGAAGTTAGCACGTGGATAAGTAAGAAGTAATATAATATGATAATAAGTACAATTTATTGGTGATGCATCTGTAATTTATTCGCACTGTCCGACTTATTGAAACCCCGGCTTTAGTATGTGGAAATAAAAAAAAATATTGTTGATCGTTTCTTCTTCACCAAGCACAGTTATTTCCATTTATTTTATTTATCCCGTGGATATATTTACGCCCCATATTATGACCCAGACTTCATGAATAAATGCATTCCTTTCAATATTCTTTCTTTTATGGCGTTTTTGGGTTTGAGTTATTTTTGGCTTTTCCCCACAGATTCGCCAAGTGGCTACAGCTTCCCATGGCATTCAATTTTCTCTATTTTTATGGTTTTGGATCTCTTATACGCTATCCTAAATAGTACCTACACAACTTGATATGATTTCAAGAAAAGCATGTCTTAGATGATATGTAATAAAAAAAACTGTATAAATATATAATATTATTTGCGGATAATATTTTTCAACACAAAAGAACAGAAAATAATATGTTTTGCAGAATTATTGGAAAGTAAACATCGTAAAAAAGTGCCGTTAATCATAAAACCGATTCGGATTAATACGGGCAACTTTTATATAAAAAAAGATTTAATACGATTTTCGGCTTTATATTTTCAAGGGGTCATCTCAGTAAAAATGTTTCATATTAACATTTTCCGAGCAACTTATTGCGTTCGATGAGGCAATAAAAACTCGAAACATCACTTTATTACGTCGTCCTTTTTGTTATTGTCCCCTTATTCTCGGCAAAAAGTCTTTACAAGTGACGTAATGGAGTCACTGTCTTTGTAATTCAATTCAAAATGGCGGCTCCTGGAGCTGACTTCATTTGGTATAATGTATAATGTCGCCGCACAGCGCCACCTACCTCCGCACCATCATGCCTGGTTCCTGGTACCGTCTCCTGGTACTCCGCTGATGCTGACGACTACCTCCGAATTTAATGGCCACGCGCAAGTATCATCCGAAAAGCCAGTTGAATTGAGGCAAAAAACTGTCTAATACTCGAGACACTGCGTCGACAGAATGTAACAATATAATTACCAGAATACAACTAATATTAAGAAATTGCAATACTACACATTGCTCTAATAATGAAATAGACAATTTTAATGACACAATTAATCATTTAAAAAAAAGAAGTTTTACCATTAATATCCAACGGCCAATGATGCCCTTTATTAAGTACTAAAACAGTGTACCATCAGCACAGGTGAAAATAAAGAGTTAGTCTATACACCTACTTACAATATGTTTTCGATCTTTCACTTGTTTGTTATTTGCTTTAGTATCATTTTTGCCAGATGATAATTGTTGTTTATTATACTTTTTAATTATTATTACTTTTTAAACATTCACGTATGTAAGTTTTGATAATAATGCCTGTTTATGTAATAAAATAAAATAATCTCGAATAATCAACTTATGAATAGTTTTTATAGTCCTATTACTTTGATAAGTATACCAAATTAATCAAATCTTGTACAAGTACCTACCTCAGAACATAAATGTCCCGATAAATGCGCACAATCGGTGGCAGGTAGTCAGTATCCACATTGTATTCACAAGAAAGATTCATCCTAAGTGTATACATGCTAGACAAGAAAACTGTTTAGCGGGTTAGAAGAAAAACGAGGGAATTATATAAATTGAAAATACACTTTGTATATACCACTTTACTTAAAATATATAAATATTTCTACATTTTTCGAAATTTTAAAATTTTTACTTAAAATATATAAATATTTCTACATTTTTTTATTTTTTTTTTTTATTCCTGAAGATGATAGCATTGCTATCGAAAAATGTAGAAATATTTATATATTTTAAGTAAAGTGGTATATACAAAGTGTATTTTCAATTTATATAATTAATAATGATGCCACAAAGTTACCAAGCATTTGAAGAAATTATAAAAACGAGGGATATTATCAAAAGTGGAGTATGCAAGATTGTACTAACCTCCCCACATCCCGGACACAGGAATAAATAAGGTAGGTGTATGTCATAGGTGGACGCCAGAAGGTTGAAAGAAGGTGGAAAAAGTTGAAAAAATTCAGAGAACAAATTGTAATTGATACAATAAATGTACAGAATATATATGTATTCCTGATGAAGAAAGCATCGCTTTCCAAACAGGTTGATATCAGTGTATATTAATAATGTGGTGAATACAAAGTAATTTTATAATAATAACACCTCAACGTAAATACCGATCTTTTGAAGAAATTTGTAATTGATATCTTCTTAAATGAATTAACTTTACGTGTACGTATCGGCGCAGAATTCTGCAAGTTGGTATTGAACATAAAGACAGATCGTATTTCATATTTTATCTCCGCGTCTAACTTAGCGCCCCGAGTCGTGTGAAGACCTCAGTGGCGCACCGTACTAATGTTACTAAATTACTTTATAAGATTCTTTTCAACCTGCCTTGCTTCGATTTAAAACAGTAAGTAATTATACTGGGAAATAAAAAATAAAAAAAAAAACAAATAAAACCTTTTGTGAGAAATCACCTGTAGGGCGTTTTAAAAATTGCAATTTTTGTATTTGTACATATTTTGAAATAAAATAGATTCTTGTTAGCATAATTATCTGCAGAATTACTTGCTAATGAAGCTTTATTTTGTAACTCAAAGCCACAATAAAAATAATTTTTAGATAAATTAATTATAAATACAAATAGATAAAGATATAACACGTACGGCGCGTTCAAGAAGTGCGATTTTCCGGTGGCAATTGTCAGAAACTCTAAGATATGTGATCACCATGTAGTTAATATATTTTGGGATTAAATCTTCCATATTCCAAAAGGTTCAAGGAAAAATTCAAACAGGATTATTGCAACTTGTCTTAACTATTCGCCAGGGCTGTGCGTGCTTTCTTCGCCCCTGCCAGGGCGTGATTCGGGATGTTGGGAGGTGCGGGTATGTAGTAAGTTGTATGAGTTATTATAATTTTATACGGCCAGCCTCATTACCGGGCCGTGACACAGACACTCCTCACTGCGGTTCCTTCTGTTATGTCCTACGCCCTCACTCCCCCCTCACTGCTCCCCTGCTCCCTGATCCCTTGTATGCTGCCGTGTTTGTGACAACCCTGGTAACTGGCAGGCATCCCTAACATTAAAAAAAACATAGTACGTCATCATACAATCATAGTGAAATTTAACCGAATATACCATGCAAATGATTTACCCTTGATGTTGGTTTAATACGAAGGCATCTTTTGGCATATTGTACTTGTATTGTTTATTATCATTGATTTGGAACGTCCATTACGAACATTTTAAAGTAGAATATTGAAATACCAAGCATTATATAATGTACGGGTGGTAGCAGTATATTTTAAAAGATGAAAGTTTTTTTTAATAGCAGCGTTTTGATTGGTGAAAGTGGTTGTAAGTAGCTTCTTAAGTGGCTTCCACATGAGCGGTGGCTCAGCGGTTTCGCCATAAATGGGAAAAATGAGTATTTCCGGTCAAAACTAAGCGTTTAGCGGCTGCCATCGGGCTGGAAAGCAGTGTGGCCGACGGCAAAAAATATATTAATCGAGTTTCTAGTTTTTGACTTGGCAATAATGGCAATACTCTTTGCCTCTGCTGAGCAAAGTGGTTTTGGAATTTGAAATATCATTTTGGAAATCGCGCTTTATTTATCATTTAAAAAATGATACATAGCTGTGTTCGATACATGAATATTTTAATTACAATTTTTCGTAACTTTGGTAAGGTTTTTTTTTTAAAGTAAAAAAAATTGTGTTTTGTCATATCTAATCCATAACCCCCAATTATACAAAAGATACCTTTAAATAGATGTTATTTTACTTCGATTATTTATATCAATATAATAGCCATGGTAGCTGTCAAGTTTCAGTGCAAAGTTTTTGTTTTTGTGTTGAACACGGAGGTATTCGTAAGGTGCGTGCGCTTCCGCTGAGGTTCATATGATTACTGACAAATGAAGCGATTAGGAGAGATTCATGAGATGTACACTCCTGGCTATGTTCATATGACCACTGGTGAAATCTGCAGTGTGGTGACAAAACACAATTTCAGTCGGGTCACCCAGCAGTTAAGCCACCCGTTCGTGTGGAAGCAACATTATATTTTAAATTGATTGAATTGTTTCCGGCTTTTCACCATCGATAATTATTCAGTAAAATTAGTCTAAGTCTAAACACAAGAATACTAAACAATTTTACTATAAGTGACATAAAAAAACTGCCCTTACACACGTCAAGCTGAGCAAGCATCTACAACACAATGTAATCATGAAAACGTCCTTAGTAATTACTCTAGTACAAGTCTACGAGTTAATAAGTACTGGCAACTCGTACAGTGTAATTAGGCTCATTTACCCGCATTCTCCTCACAAAAGAACGCTGTGCATTAGACATTAGGGAAACACACTCTGAAATTTCTTAAGCCGAGGTGTTATTGCAAATTAACATAAAATGTTGCGGTGCGTGGTCCCCTCGCTGCGGACTGCTCACACTGCTCAACACTCGCAACCGGGGAGCAGAATATCGCAGGAGTGAGGGATAAATCACTTATGCTAATAAAATGGCAAAACGTTTTTCTTTACTCTATTTATCTTTAAGGAAAGCGTGTCTGCGCGGGAAATTTACATGTCTGCCAAAATAGAGGGCACTTACGAGTATACCTGCATAGGAAAGTGCCCCACCTGCAATCAGTGGCGGGGGTGATGTCGAGTTCAACTGTTCTCAATCATTTGCATAATATTTCAATTCAATATGTTACAATAATGTTTGCTATCACTACTCGAGATCTAACGCTACTTTTGGAAGGCTGAAATGTTTATTTCATAACTGCACGTTGAAATGCAATCATATAAAAAAATTGGCAGTGTATTCGTACATGTATTGAAATATTTTTTAAGTATCTATATTAACTTTTCGGTACTAACATTTGAATTTATTATTACTGTTTGTAGAAGTTTTGGAAAAGGAAAAAGAAAAAAAAAAAGTATAATACAGCGAACAAACAAAATTTCCTTTTGAATCGTGCGAAATTCTTAATATGAACTAATTAAATCATTTGCAAAACTTCATTTTGATTTCTAACCATTTATACATTTTCAAAAAATATCAACACATTTCGAAAGCGAAGCATTCCTCATCAGGACATACGGAATATATATTGATATTTATATATTAAAAAAGTGGTGTTTACGAAGTAATTTTTGATTTATTTATTAATAACTAGCTGATGTATACCCGGCCTTGCTCGGGATTTTTTTTGGAATAAAGTTATGAAGTTGTGAATTCTTGCTTGTCATTAGGGTGCCATAATTGATTTGACAGCGAAAGTAACTATCTCCAAATAAAGAAACATTCATTTGAATATTTTATTTCATTCCAAACGTTTATTTTTCATAATATATCTAAATCATAAAGTTCTTAAGTAGGTACCTACGAGTGTTTTCCATCTTGAAAATATTCTACACAAAAAAACCTTCTTCTTTTGAATATGCAATCTGTGGCTAACCAGAGTGTTATATCTATGGTGCAATCTAAATAAAACATGACGGATTCAATGTTTTTCATACTAATTTTAAAACGTTATAGCAACAGTTTTACATATTGGATTTCATTCAAACTACTTTATAAACCGCCCAGGCACTAATAAAAACAAACTGCTATTTTCAGCGAAACCGGTCCAGTGATTTTCGAGAACATTGAGGACAAACCAACAAAGTTACAAACTTAAACTAATTTTTATATATAATAGATGACGCCACAAAGTGAATACCAATCTTCTGAAGAAATTATTAGTATTCTACATATTAACTAAACGGATATTTTATTTTCTTCTTTAACTGTTTCTTTCCCCGAAACGGAGCAAATTAAAAATTACATTAACCTAATTCGATATATTTATACTTTGTTTTAAACCAGTAATTTATTTTTAAATTAACACCAACCGGTTTAGCTTATCTCAAGCTTCATAAGGGAAAAAATTAAAACTTTTAAATATATATTATAAATGTATGATTAAATGATAAATTAGAACCACGACAAACATATTATTATCCGTCCAGAGTTAATAAGATGCTGACAAACCCTTAAAGCCCACATAATATCAATCCGATCCCCGGCTAACAAAAATATCACATAATAATCCTCGCAGAAGTGACATCGCGGAGAAATGTCGGAAAACTCCTGCCCATTACTGGCAATAATGCGAAAATAAATCGGCAAACTGGATTCTCCGTGGGGAAATTTGTAATGACGGAGTCCTGCGGTAACCTATGATGTCCTGGTTGTCTGGTAGGAGGTGAAGGTGGAGGACCCGCCTCTCGGGGGATTGTCACTAAGTCTTCTCGATATTATTTCTCACCCCTCCCCCCCACTCGGGATCCTGTTAGCCTTGTAGTGCGATGAAAACATCGGGAATAATGAAGATTTATGGAAGCGATGAAGCGTCCGTGTCGTCGCCAACGCGCAATGGGGCGATGTCTCATTGGATACAGGAAATAAATAATGCGTACGAGGTTTGCGGGGTTTAAAAAACGTTTTTCTTTGTGAAATGAAAAAGGTTAGTATCCAACTTAGGGTGGCTTTGTGATTTTTAAAAGGGCACCTGACTGGATAGCACTGATATTGTTCTTCGATCTTCAGTAGATGGGATATCTGATAATATACCTGAACTTAAGCTACAAGAATAACTTATATGTATCTATTTTGTATCGAGAAAATTCACTCATCAATCGACCTTTGTCCCATAAAGTAAAAAAAAAATTCGAAACATATTTTTGTAATGAACAATAATGACTGGAGATTTAAAAAAAAAATATTATAATATTTCATGGGAAGACAATAAATAAAAGAGAGGCTGTGGATTTTTAGCAACATTAAAAGTAATTTGTTAGGAGATTAAGTCTGCTAATGGAGAGTTAAATATAATATATACTGTTGATGCGGGTATCTAAAAGTAAAAGTGAGGCTATGGAAATAAAGAAGGTTGAGCTGTGCGGTTGGTTTCAGGTGGATTTATTGCTTCCCGGGCCGCCCCCAGCTCGGGAAAACTTTTAAATAAATATTTTTCTTTTTAAAAGCTTTTCTTTATGTGCGCAAAAACCTGCATTTCTATTTATACAGTTGTTTACCTACAAAGGGAACGAGATCGGAATTCGAGCGAAATGCTGTTATAATCCAGGGGTGTTACAGTCAAATCATAATTTTATTAATTACGACTTTAAATTTTTTTTTAATACATTTTCAAGGGGATTCAAGGTCTGGAAAAGTAAATGTTTTCCGTAGAAAAAAGCGTATTTTTGGTTGCTTAATTAATGCAGTTGTGCAATATTAACTTATTCCTGAAAATTATTTACAAAATTGGAAAGAAAAATCCGACCCACTTATGTAATTTGTCTATCTATTCATTATATCATTATAAACCACTTCAAATGGATGAGAAAAATGCTCTTTAACTATTAATATAGGATTACAAGACATGTATTTTGATGCAGAAGAAAATAATAAAAAATTTCCGTGATTTTTTTTATTTTGACTCGGTTTTTACAGATGTTTTTACTTACGCATGTACAATCCTGGAGGGCGATTCCTCTTTTTCTTAAGGATAATGAATTATCCTTATCGGTCAAATTAAAGACTTTTTGCTGTGGTTCCGATTCTCTCGGGTGACAGGTATCAAAACTACGCAAATATCGATAATTAAAAAAAAATCACATACGAGTATAGTATTTATTTATTTCTAACTTTGAAACTGTCCAACTCATGGTGGAATTCCATATTAAAATATATTTTTTTTTATTAAAAAACCTTTGAAATTTTTTTCCACTTATTTATTTTCGACCGGACCGGTTTCACCCTATCACGGGCATCGTCAGACTGGCATATTGCATACTAAATCTATGGTATACATAGCATCGATGTCGGGAGTGAGTTCCTCTGTTTTCTAATACTATTTTTATTTATGACTTGAAATTTGTTTTATTGCTGACGGTACTATTTATTTTTATGTTTTTAAAAACTACTTTCTGTTACTACTGTTTATTTACTGAATCTATGTTTTTTTTAAAGTTATATAATGGCATTGGGTCAGCATTTATTTGAACAGATGGTTCTTTCTACTTTAGTTATTTCCCTGTGATTTCCGTCTTGTTTGCAAAGATGAATTTTATATCAGTTTTTGTCCTATAGTTACATGAAGAAATTGGATGGCCTAGAAATATCATAGATGATTTAATTAAATACTGTAAGTAGAAAACACTTCGGTCTTTCGTTTAACGAAGCATTTTTTTGTTAAGTATTTTTTAATAAGCCTAGAAAAAAATATGCAAAATCTCCTACTTACGAATCCCTTTTCCGATATTGTCATATTGTTCATTGTGAAAAATATGTGCGTGACTTCGTTCGAATTTTAGGAAGTGGATTGAACGGGAATCGCCTCCCAGTTAGAAAAAATAGGTTATGATATTTTCATTATCATAATTATTTTGACGGCCTCCATGGTCGATGGGTAAGGCGAATAACTACGAATCCGAAGGTCGCGGGTTCAAATCCCGGCGTGCGCAAGTAAATTTTTTTAAATTAATTTGTGCTGCTCCACAATTAATTCATTAAAAATAACATGTAGTATATTTGCGCACGTTCTAGAGTGGAAGATACTCTCACTATCGCCCTGGTAAAAGACCACCATTCAGAATTGAAACGTTGCTTGAATTGGCTTTTAGCCGTGTTTGGTGACCAGATCTGAATTTCCAGGTATTTCCCAACTTTCCTCTTGCATTTCTCCTTCCTCTCCTCGATAACTTCAGCCACACAACATTCCCCAATTGGGGATGCCACAGTCTCACTGGCTCCAGACGGTTGGGAGCAGTTCGGACTCTTGTGGGGAATTCATATAAAAAATAAAAAAAATAACCGGAAGATATTTTTCAAAATATGTTAATGATTTGCTCCCGATACCTGTTCACGAAACAAAATATTTATGTTTTTGCACAACGGTATAAAATCGGTATTTTAAATGAAAGATTTTTTTACAACCGCCGTGAGTTGTAACAATTCACTATAAAGAATAAAAAAAAAATTGCAACACACTGGGTAATGATTATCTCCACATTTATGCACCTCTAACCACAGTTGACACAGGAAGATAGAGAAATGTTCCCTGGCACTGTACATAAAAAAAAAATACAGTACACACTCGGTAGTTGTTGATAAAGAAAGACGAGTAGGTACTTATTTTTTCGTTGTTCTAGAATGGGTGTCGCAACAAAAATAATTTATATCTTAGGGACAGAGTTTTTAGCATTTTATTGTTTCAAAATGGTTAAATCAAGCCATTCTTTTTACTCCTGCAAACGTAGATTTTTAAGGGTAATAAAATATAATGGAGTAACGTTCAGACCATCCCTTTAAGGATTCTTTTGTAACTTTTTTAAAGCTCCGTTAAACACTACATAAAAGGGCGGAATGTATTTTTATATTGAGCTTAATGTCCCCGGGGCAAGGATAATATATTCTCGGCCGGGTTAATTGCTTTATTTGTAATTAATTCATGAATAGGTATGCAAAATTATCCACTTCATTTTGGTTTCTAGTAAATAAGACGTCAAAGGATATGATGCTGATGTCTGCCTACTAAAAACTAGCAATAGGTACTCCACCATTAATAATATAATAATAATGTTTCATTATCTTGTATTTTTTATAACAAATAATAATATCTTTACTGGGATTTCCTGTACTAAGGATTTCATTTACAAATATGAAATTACGTTATATTAAATTGATGTGCTTGATAAAAAAATATAATGTTTTAAGTGCAGTTGAGTGGTTTAGGTGTTAGTCTGTATTCGGGGTTAATATAGTTTTATTTGATTTTTAAATTTATTATGATTGTTGTGATTTTTAAAGGATAGTGAGATATTGCTGTAGAGTTTAGTACCATAGTATGAGAAGTTTTTTTTGTCCATATGTTGTGTTTGTGGTTCCCTGTTGTATGTGTTTTTGACTCTAAAATCTAGTGTTTCTAATATGTGTGAGTGTTGTTTCTTTTTTTTTGTATTAATTAATGTAAAGTAGTATTGTTTTAGAGTATAACTGTTAACACAATGTAAAGTTTGTTGAAGACTTCTTACAGGGACTTTAAGTATAATTTTCATGATGGCTTTTTGTGTTCTAATGAGTAAATTAGGCATATAATCATTAGCACTGCCCCATAATACCATATTCTAATAGTGATTGTCAGAAAGCCATGTAATTCCAGTAAACAAATTGAATAGTATATCAGATTACAGGACGCGTATGTAAATACTATTACAAACACTGGTAGGAAGTACATTCAACACGTATTATTATGGACACAGTTTTTAAAATAACTAGAACATCGGTTTATTATTTTACGACTTCATTAGTCATTATTATACGTGATGGACGATCGTTTTATAACTAAGTGTAGGATATTTTGTGACAATAGCTGTTTGGCGACGCTTCCGGAAGTCATAACCAGGAAGACAAATCATATTTTTTGTAGGTAAATACTAACATTTATTAATTTGACTAACAACATATACTATTTAATGACAATGTTCACAGCCCCTGACATATGATCGCAACATGTTATACTAAAGCCCCTAGCAGCGCGTGTTGGCGGAAATGTTTTTTTTTCGTAATTTTTTATAAATTATTAATACTCTTTTTTTGCTCAGACATGAAAAAAATAATATTGAAGAGGCTATCAGGTTTGTACTAACAGTTATAAGCCTCGACCCTCGAAGCTCGCGCTCGGTCTAGTGGTTTAGAAGGGGAATACAATACTTCTTAAATAAATTGTGAGAAATCTTTAATTTCTTATTTTTAGACGTCTTTTGGCTAACCTATCATATTTTTAAAAATTATTTATTTACTTTTGCCTTAATTATAATATTTAAATATTTACACCTATTAAAAGCATTCAAAAATAAAACGAAAAATAATCAAAATTACAACAAGTACGAATCTAACAGTATTTTTAATATTTTTTACATTTATGAACAAAAAAGCAGTAAAGTCGTAGGTCACTTAGTATTTATATTCGATTTCTATAATTTATTAAGAATATTTTTCAAAGATAACCAATTCCGCCAACGCGTACCGCTAGAAGCCCTAGTATAGATGTTGCCATCTCAATGTATGTAAAATGTCAGAAGCCGCGCGTACTGGATATATTTATACGGTGTTTTCTAACACAACTATCAACCCTCACAAATGTTTTTTTTTATTTCCGAGGGTTTCAAACGTGATTGTTATTTTATAAAACAAGTGAAGGACAAAAAACAAAAAAAACGCTTAAGATATTACGAAATACAAAAAACAAATTCTGGTAGGAATTCCCTCATCAGATCCTTACCTGAACTTTAATGACAAGGTGGGGACAGTTCTAATAGTGTTAACAATGCGCTGAAATTTCAGTAAAACTGTTGGTACACTTTTGCAGTGCCCGTCCAGCGGAAGTGAGATATGCGCCGTGGCGGAACTGCTCCCTTCCCGATAAGGCTCCAGCCACAGGGGGTGTGGTGCACGGGGGGCGCTGGGGCTGGGGGCGCTAGGGGCGGATTCCCCGGGCGCACGCCACCAGTGACTGCAGGAAACATTTACCAGAGCATAAATACCGCTGTGTTTAGCATAAAGATTACATCGCTGATACGCAAAACGAACTCTTGGGTCAAGGGCGTTAAATATGTTCATTACTGTTAGAACTCTACTGGAAGTCGAAGAAGAGAGTTTGGCTCCAGTCTACGTCTTAATGCAGTTTTTAGAAAACATTTTATTCCATTTTACAAATCTATGTCGACATCATTGGCAGTTAGGTGAATAGGTAAACATGCCATGTAATCACAGAATAATTTGCCTACGTACAAGCTATAGTGATTGAATAGATCTATTACGGGACAAGTGTATACTTGTACAGAATAAATAAAAAAGTTTTTTTTTTTGGTAGGTGGAAACCGCCGACCTGAAAAATATGCTTAAGTTATTAACGGTCAGCACTAAAAAATGCGCACTTTGCAGGTTGCTAACTCAAGTCTTGAGTTAACAACGTAGTATTTCATACGAACGATGTTTCAAAAGATAATTACCCTCAAACTGAAATCTTTTAAATTCTATATGAAATGCTTACTTAAATTTTACATAAAACGTCTAAAATTACTTTCATTGGTTTTCAAAGTGCACATATTTTCCAACATTTTGGGATGTATTTCATAGAATTTAAAGATTAAAGTTTGAGCATCTTTATCTTTTGAAATCTCATACATTTTCCCAACTGCCCGTATAGAATTTACAAATAAATCATTTGTGGTATTTCTTGAGTTTGCAACCTGTAAAGTGATTTATAGGGTCATTTTTTAACGCTTACCTTTGTTGTCAACAAGAGCAAAATTGGACACTTTAAATTTTTCTTGATAGTCTCAGAAAACAACTCCTACTTCATCTCCGGTCTCCTGCTGTCTCCCTTTAGTTCTTTTGATCTCCACATAATTCTGTCACCCACATTTAGGTCTCTACCCTACTATCCTATCCTCCATCATCAGTACATATCTTATTGTTTATCTTAAAACAGTTAATGTAGTTCGTGGATGTAAGAAAAAACCAGAGTTCCATGTCCACGGAATTTTTTTTTCCTTATTTCAAGTTTTTTAAAATTTAATATTCAGATGTGTAATTATTTTATGACGTCATTATTAATATAATTGATAAGGAGTACTTTGTTTAAATCACTGTTTTTAATATATAATTTTTATTATGTTTGAGAAGCAAAGCTTCCCTCATCAACATAATGTTTATCCTGATGAGGGAAGCTTTGTTTATGTAATATGTAGATATTTATATATTATAAACAGTGGTGTAAACAAAGTACTTCTTGATTATTAATCATATTATTACTCAATTTTAAAAACTGTATTTCTAAAAATGTTATTTCTACCAGGTTAGTATTATTACGCGGGATAGCTGTTTCGCCTATCAAAGGTATCATCAAACAATGGAGAAGCCATTTACAGACAATCTGTTTATATTATTAGTGCTATCATGGTTCCAAAGCTATCTAAAAGAAAGATTTCAATATGTCAAAATTAATAATGCGTTTAGTGAACCCAAAACCGCATCTTTCGGTATACCACAAGGTACTGTCATCGGACCAATCCTTTTTATTTTATATGTAAATAAAATTTTTAACCTCCCCATAGTTGGAGACATCATATCTTATGCAGACGACACTGTGGTGATAACAAAAGGAAAATCATGGAACGAAACAATGAGAATAGCAAATACAAATTTTAATATACTCAAAACATGGTTCGACCAAAATTATCCGTCACTAAATACTGAAAAAACATACTTCATCCCCATTCTCTTTAAAATAAAAAACCTAGAAAACAATATTTGTATCAAAATCCATTCATCACAGTGCGCAAATAAAAAATAATGCGACGATGCCAAATGTTTACCCATCAACGGCAAAAATAGCATAAAGTATCTCGGTCTTTTAGTAGACAGTCGACTAAAATGAAAAGAACAAGTACAAAATATGGTAACCAGAGTAAGAAAACTTATTTACATGTTCATTAGATTGAGAAACATCCTACCATCCAATATGATGAAAACAGTATATTATTCCCTTGTGCAATCCATTTAACAATATGGTATAATCGGTTGGGGGGGAACCTTTAAAACTAACCTCTTACCTGTTGAAAAGATACAGATATTGATTTTGAAAATCATCCTACGAAAATCATCGTATTTCCTACTATACAGCTGTTTAACTTTTTTAGAGTCATCAGTTTAAATAAAACCTTCAAAAATAATACATTGTTACAAATTCACCAAGACCATTTCACTTCAAAAACTTCCTCAAAAATAAGTAACCGACCGAGATCACGTGGCAATTTACAAATCAAAAGGTATAATTTTTTCTAATGCCCTCCCGTATAAAATCAAAACAGAAAAAAATTACAATTCTTTCAAATCACAAACCAAAAAAATATTAGATAAGTCCAACAGTAATTACAAGTTTTAATTTCTTCTTAATTGTTATAAAATTCTTAATTTTAAATAATGTATGAAATTAAACAAAAACAAAAAACAAAAAAAGGTATCATATCTTGTAGAAATATTCGATCAGGTCTTTCGAAATATTAATGTACTATGTTTATATCTTGTATGCGTCTAATTGTTGCATTTCTAGTATCACGTACTTTTAGTCTTTCATAAACATTATGTATATTACATTCTTGATGTACGTTTATTTCTATTAATTTAATTTATTCAGTACTGTCGCTAGATGGCAGTGCTCCGCAACTCAAACACGAGAAATCTTTCTCTATCGAGTTGGGCATTTTTTGGAAAATAAATTTATACTTTTTTGTAATTAGCTATTATATCTGTACTATTAAATATTCTATATGTATTTATATTAAATAAATAAAAATGTAGGTATATTTATATTGTTTTTTTAAAGATGTTCACAATCCAGTTATAAAAACTTAGGTAGGTATTTATAATTCATTCCTAATTTGAAATAATTTGGAATTCATTTAGAAACACCAATGATAATCATCTTAATGACCTTTTGTAAAATTTTGAACATTAGTACATTATAACCCTTAAGTAGGGAAACTTCACAGTGTAATATAACAATTAAATTAATCGTCAATTTACTATAAATCACTAAGAGCATTGGTAATAAAAATGAAAACATTCTGAGCTTCATCATAAATACCTACATAGAAATAATATAAATAGATCATCTGTAAGTGACATCTCCACAGTTTGATAATGCCTTCGGAAAGCGAAACAGCCGTCCTCCTAATAATTTCCTAGCAGAACTTTTTAAGAAATAAACCGTGAATAATAATAGTCAATTTATTTTAATAACTTATTGAAGCTTAGAAACCTCATTGTAATATTTAATCATTGAATAAGATAATATTAACAAATCTTAAATGAAAAAACCTCAAAAAATAAAAAGCTATCAGTTGCATCTGGGAATCGAACCCAGGACCTCTGTCTTACTGGAACAACCGCATTACCAGCTGAGATGAGACCAGTTAGTTCATTTTACGCCATCTTCATCGATATCGTATCTCAAATTTAAGACTTGTCAATATTATGCTCCATTCAATTCCATACTTTGGCTGCTATCTTTTATTTTCTATGCACTTTTCTGATTCCTTTTTATTTATTGTGGCATTTTTTGGTTTCATATTTCGTTCAGGATTTGTTAATATTATCTTCTCCAATGATTGAATAATAATAACTTTAAATAAAAATGGAGTTCCGCAAATTAAACTTGAAAACAATAAATAACATTTTCTTACTTATAGACTTCAAATATTCTCGGTAGAAATATGGTTTGTACAAAATTATAAATATGTAAATGGTACCTATTATTTTTAGAAATGAAAACAATTATTTTTGTGCCCAAAACTTATTTTATTTAAACAACAGCGTATTTAGCATAAAAATAATAACCAACAAAAAAATAAACCTTTAAGGTACCCACGGCAGTGCTTGTGACAATAATCAACGTTGAAAGACTAACAATATCACTTAATATAGAAACAGAAATATTATTTCAAGAACGGTTTAAACAGTTATGGTCCCAATATGACGTTTAACAACGTCAAATCCAATTACATAAGTGAATTGTATCATGCCTCATGGCAGAAATAACTTATGAATACCTAAAAATTCACCCATCTAAAGCGTGATGCACACTGTGTTGATATTTAACTTCGGTTTGAGAATGGCATAAGCTAATTAGCTGCGTATTTGATAGCTTACAATATTATGCAGGTATGGTCAGAATTCTCAATATCCCCGCAACAAACTGTTGATATATTCGTTCACCTGTAACAAATTAAAATAAAAAAAATATATAAAAGAAAATGTTGGAAAAGTATTGGACAAGTTAAACTTTTAAAAAGGGTTACACAAATTTTCAGCGTTCAATCAAAGGAAACTTATTTTTATACTTGTTTTACAAAAATTAAAAAAAAAAGTACCATGGAAATAACACCATGTTTGGATTTCAATTCACGAAGGAAAACTATTTTTTTAGCAGACTTAAAAAAATGGTACATTTACTAGCACTTTAAATTAAAAAAAACATTAGTACTGCATGCAAAATATAGTAAATAAAATTTTGATTTTACAATATGTGAAAAACTTCAACTTTTTATTTCCAGTTTGAAAATGGCTTTGAATGCCGAAACATCCGTCACAATAATAAAAAAGTAAAATTCTTTGAGAACTTAAAGTTTTTTTTCTCTAATTTTAGAACAAAAAATGGATTTCCACGAATTAAACACAATTACAATTAATTTCTTATTTCTACTACCATCATTATAAGTGGAAGATGTTGTTTTGCAATGATGGAAGATTTAGTTAGCAGACGAATTGACTCCACGATGCCTGGGTGGGAACCAGACGCATTCGTAAACTCAACTGCTAAGTGATAAAGTTAGTTTTATATTACGCCGAATTAAATCAAATACCTTTTAGGATCGCTTCCAATGCCTTGCCAACGATTTTGTTGTGAAAAATTGCTCTCAAACCAATTTATTTCTTAAATTCCTTCCTTGCCGGAGACCGCCGGGTCACTCATTTGAGGATACTGAAATAAAAAAAAGCAATTATTACGGACAAATTGAAACATACCTGAATTGGAGAGGAAATAAAATTATTATAAATAGCTTACGGTTTGTAGAAATCCTTCACAACAAGTCAGGGCACTGCCCCAAACATCATTTGGATGAGTTCGGAAAGCCTAACATTTTATCCATTATCGATGTTAGGCTTTGGGAACTGGCCACGGTCCGGAAACAAAACACTTATTGTTAGTTTCAAACATCATTTGGATGAGTTCGGAAAGCCTAACACTTTATCCATTATCGATGTTAGGCTTTGGGAACTGGCCATGGTCTGGAAACAAAACAATTATTGTTAGTTTCAATCCAGCGAAATTTCATTGAAAAATGGTATCAGAATATTATTTTTATTTTCAATATTTTTGTGTATATCAATATTTATTTAATATTTACGGTTAATATCATTGTGCATTTAAAAAAAATATATATATATATATATTGATCAAACTGCTACAATACAAAAAGTAGGTACATACAAATTCTGTGATAATTTTAATACTATAAAAATGAACAATAATTTTAAAGCGATAAAAATAATTGCGTTATACAACAATAACCCTGTTTAAAGCACGAAAAGCAAACAAATACAAAATTTAATTAATTTTTTTATGACAAACAGTCAATAAAGTTTCAATAAAGTAATGAATAGGACTTACCGCCACCGCGTGGAAGGAATGAGTGACACTTGAAGTAGGTTTGCATGCAAATAAATATCATTTTATCACACCATAGACAAACATATCCGTGAACACTGTTTTAAAAAAAAATAAATTACAATAATTATGTATGTTAGATGGCTCTTTAATTCTCTATGCTCCAACACGTTTTTTTAAAAGCCATAGTCAAAACATATAATGTATACTACAGCTGTTGTATTTATGTGTACTATAACACGTTTAGATTATTGACCATCTGATGGCAAGGTGGTAATGTTGCAACATTTGTTCAATGACTTGCAAAGGTAACATTTAGAATTTTTTTATAATTTGGATTCGTTAATAAAATCGATTTAGGTATTATGCTAAACACATTTCGGTTATTATTGTTATATATTATTCTGGTTCACATGTAAAATAAGATTATTTTCCTGTACAGGTATTTTCCTGTAATTTGTGCTTGGCATTTGTGTGGTATCAATTGTTCACGACCTTTACTACTATTTCCAACGAAAAACTTACATACGTACTGTCTTGTAATTTGACATGAATATATTGTTTTACATATACCTACCCACTTTCAAGAATATAATTTTAATGCTTACCTACTCGTAAATAAATACGTTATTATTCTTTATACTTACATTGGCAGGTATACGGAGACTTCCAACTCCTTGTAAATGAATAAATTGCTGCCAAAATAGTTTTATCTAAGAAGATATCACGAAGAAATCAACGCAATTTCAATTTGATAAAAAGCACACATTCAGATAAGTGTTTTGAAATTGTATGTGGAAGGAATGTCCACGATTTGAGCATTAAATAAATAAATGAATTAAAAATTACTTTGTATTCACCACTATATTACTATACACATATCAACATGCCTCGAAAGCGATGCTTTCTTCATCAGGAATATATAGAATACTATATTATTTATCAGGAATCATAATAGTACTTTACTTTTGAAGGATCGTTTTCGAAATATGTTGATATGTGTATATTAATAAAGCGATTAATTCAAATTAATTTTTTTTAATAATTACGCCACAAAGTGAATAGAAATCTTTTGAAGAAATTATATTACATAAGTCACTTCTCTCCTTGAAATATTATGTAAAATATTCAGCTTTAGAAACTCTAAAAAACGAAATATGTACAGTAAAATTCAACAGTTTAACACTTCCTTTACGGTGACAAATTATAACGCGATCTACAGTGCAGGACTACTAGTTTCTCTATACAAATTCATAATAACATTGCTTTTTAACCCAAAAAATAATAATTCAATCTATCAACAGTTATTAATTATGGTTGATTATACTGCAAAATACATCTTAGGGTTACAAAATAATATTAAATATTAATACGTTAGGAGCAACGATGTTGGCTCAGGTAACCGAGTGTCTGGCACCGTAAAGGGGCAGTTAAACAGGAGTATGTTAGGTTAGTGGATAATAAGTAGAGGTTGTAGAGATAACATTAAACAACAGAAATTACAAAGAAAACACTTTATTATTATTTGTGAAATAGCAAAAGCACAAAAATGTATTATTTCAACATAAAAGTAAACCAAACTTATATGTTAAGTTGTAAAGTATAAAGTTCTTAAGCCTAAAAACAAATCTGAGAAAAATAAACATAGAATATAAGATAAAGAAAAAAGTGAATAGTGAAACTAGGGTTAACTTTGGGTTCGAAAATTGTCAAAGTTAAAATTGAAATGCATATTTGATTAATTGTATAAATGATTCTTTAACCACGGTGAAATGAAAACAATTCATTATTCCTATAAACTAAGCTAAATAAGTGGTGTGGAATATCTTACATCTATTGTTATGGTAGCTACAAATTTGATATAGTTGATACAAAAATTTGTAACAATCAATAAGCCGAATGAGACAGATTCGATATTGATTGTGGAAAACAAGCGATGAATTCATTTTCCACAAGGAATATCCGCGAGTTTCCCCGATTGCGTTATTACTCAACGGAAGCGACGAAACTTAAAATTAGAACTACTTCGTTATGATCTCGATCTAAAAACTTGAAAAACGGCCTACATTTTCATTTTCAACTAAAGTAACTTTTACTCAATGACGGAGTTCGGATGAATTACCAAGGGTTCAAAATTATGGTGACGTTATAACGAGTTGTAATACGTCAGGTTAGTCAAAACTAACTAAAAGCCTTAGAAAGAAAACCTGTTTTTACTTAGATATACGTATCTGGTATACGATATGCAACGTCAATGGTAAAAACTTTGATTCTGTCGGAGTGCAGGGAGGGGAAGCAGCATTAGTAGAAGGTGTCTGAAACGAAATAGAAAAATAATTTAGTATAGTTTGGTAAGACATGTAAAATAGAGCCAGAACATTATGCGGAAAAAAAGTCAATTGTTTTGGCAACGATTTGAATGAGGAGAGTTACTTTTGGTAGCGACGTAAGTCAGATAAATAGGAAAACGAAAAGTATATTCCTAGAGTTACTAAGGCAAAAAGAAACAGGATGGGGGAAAACGATTAAATGAGGAATACGTATGTTATAATTACCTAGGTAAACGGATCTTCATCTCTGGACTTTGAAACGGAAAGCGTGAACTTTTCATGGCAAAGTTGTATTGAAGATCAGCAGTCCTCAATGCGCGCCGTCTCTCCTGGGCTCATCACTTCAGCAGAAGTGAAGCCAGGAGGCTCGGCATAACAGATGGACTGCCAGCGGCACTGTGGCTTTCTTGGGACCACTCCTTGTGACAATTCCCTCCTTGGACCAGAAAACGAAAGAGTCTTAAATATTGCATTTGCATACCGTTTTATTAATTAATTTATTTATTAATTTTATTTATTTTAACATTTAAATGATTTTGTGTACAGAAAGAAAAAAGGCCTTAATTTAACATAAAAATAACATGATACACAAGCGTAACATATTTACTATACGTATGTATGTATAATAATGCATAATAATGTATAAGTGCATGACAAGGAAGTGATAAAAATAAATGTTTTTAATTTATGGATAATACTTTTTTTTTTAATAAAAATAATACTAGACTAATCTACATGATTTATAATACACAAGTGCATAATATAATATAATATGAGTGCATGACATTGTAAAAAAAAAAAAATCAATGTGTTTTTATATTTCGGATGATGACAAGAAGCATGAAATTGCATAACACATAAGTACACGATACATAAAAATAAAACAGAGGAACAAGTTTTTGGATAGTAGATAGGCAAAAAGATAAAATTAAAATAAATTAATCAAACAAGGGTTCTTATGCGGTTTCGTTATAATTGTTGCAACATAAAAATATCATTCAGGTATCTTTTAAACACGGGTAAACTTATATTAAATATATCTATATCAGAGGTGAATTGAAAAAAAATTGTCAAAGTAGTTAAGGAGTTAACGTAGGGGGTTTTTATAATAAATAAATTATTGCTACACTTATAGTGATGATGATATTATGTCCTTATGAGATGGATTTTAATTTTGTACGATTGATAAGCAATTTAAGATTTTTTTAAACTTACATGCTACATTTAATGGGGTGAGCCTTCGGATGTTCATTGAATTTTGCATATTTGTTGGCAGTTATCCGTTACACAAGGAAATATGCAAAGAATTGTAGCGCGGATAGATTCAGTGTTTCACCACGTGGTCGAATGCTAACCCATCGACCACGTGGGCCAGACCACCCCGCCACTCTGCAGATATCTGTAACAATTAAAACATGCACGTGTTAATTTAATTATTATAAATTAGATTAAAGTTTTTTTTAAATATATTCGGAAAAAAAGTCCAATGATACAAATTAGTACAATGTGAACCAAAATCTCGACGAGACGAATTGATGATTTTTTTTCGCTGAATGCTAGCCGAAAATTAAGCTCTGCGTTAAAGAAAAATGATTATAGCAATTGGTAAATCTCAATAATATAACTGAAAATATGTCAAGAACATTAAAGATGAATTTTAAACATTTATAATAACGTTCCACTGGTGTTGGTACAATCAGGAAAGTTTTACAATTTAGACACTTATTTGGATAATTTTTTTCTTCTTTTTGATACTCAAACTAAGAGCCTAATAACCCGTTTAAAATATAATACAATATATCAATTATATATCAAATGGCTAAGGTTCTGAACTTGGGTTTTGAAAGAAAAAAAACAAAAACTAATCTAAAAATTCCACACAAAAAATTCAAACTTCACCAAGCTTTAAATGAATTTATACACATTATTTCCCATTCCGCCGACGTAAACAGTTGTTCCTTTTGTAAATTGAGTAAAAACGATGTGTTATTTCAATAATCTACGCATATTAAGAACGTGTCTGAATTATAAAACTTTACTGCACAATTTTTATAAAAACCCATTGGATGGAAACCAATTCTTAAAAATATCTCGCTTTATCACAAAAGGAGAAATATAAATCATAATTGTTTGTAAATCAGAATAACAGAACTCCTTCCTCCAAACCAAGATTCCGTTAGTTAAAACACCGTAATTAATTATAAAGAATGTAAGAACTAACGTTGTAACTTTTTTTATACAACAATAATCTAATCAATCAGTATGAACAAACATTTATAAAACAAATATTTTAAAAAAAAAGTTAAGCACAAAAAATATCAATAATATAAAGTAAAAAGATGTTAAAATTAATAAAAAAAAATCATTGTATATAAAATGGTCTAATGGTAACTGGGTAACCAAAATAATGAATATTAAATTAGACTTACTGGCAGAGCGATCGAGCGGTTAGTGGGGAGATATCAGCGGTGGTAGGATTTATAAAGGCTTTCGGATTTGTTCGCTTTCGGCTTTGTCATAAACCTCTATTGGCGTTTCTAAATTAGATCATATTTCACCACAAGTACCTACTCAATTGCCAGTAGAAAAATAATCCAGCTGCGTTTTTCAATAGGGCACAATAAGGAATTTCAGTAAAAACAAACGCCAATTCTGAATATCAGAATAGTAGAATTTATAAATCCTTGTTAAAAAGTGAATAAATATTCATCGAACGTTTGTGAACGGTGTATTGGTTAGCATAATTGCCTTCTAAGCAGTCGATTGGAGTTCGATTCTCGGCAGTGATAATGTTTTAATAAAGAATAAAAAATAAAAATTCAAAAAATTAAGTATAAAAAAAATTTCAGCTTCACAAATCCTATAATAAGAAACTCCGGTGAAAAATATAATGGCTTTAATAATATGTGTTCATATAGATCAGTAAACGCCGATTCTGAATATCTAAATTTGTTATCTATACTTATACGTAGAATTTATAAATCGTCATTTAAATGTGAATAAAAAATCATCTCAACGAAACACCTTGTTATGTTAGTACCATTGCATTTGGAACATCTGACGTTACTTGCGCATTCTGTTTTTGGATAAGTTTGGACATTTTTATCTTTTGATTTTGTTTTACATTTTCAATTTTTTTTTTTTAGTTTTGGCGAAATTTAAACTTAGTTTGGGTTACTTTTAGCTATATAATTGGTTGATATAAAAAAATATTATTGATGAAATAAAATTAGAGTATTCACGAGCAAACCAATTATCAATATGGATATTACGATAATGCTAATACTCAATACTATTACTATTCTTTGAGTTAAAGTTTCTAAAAAGGTACATAATTTTATTATATATGTTTAGTAATGGGTTACCACGAATAGAACAAAAAAATATGTACGGTAAAGCTCATCCTTGTTTTGACATTTGACATTCTAAACCCAAAACTGATCAAAACCGACCGGCCATAGATTTGGAGCGTTTTGGCGGCTTTTGAAAAATTGAAACTTCAAAAATTATTTTAGCTATGAAAACTAACTTATAAAAAAAAAATATACTGGTATTTATGTTTGAAAGCTTTTATTAATAAAAATAATAAAATAAATAAAAAATTGAACTGGAGTTCCTTATTGTAATAATGTAAAGATTATACCCAGAGCACCAAATAAGTGTTGTTACTTAATTTATTGTAAAATGTTATTTTATCTTTCCACAATCTTGTGTATCAAACCATGTTTTTGATCAGACGTTATTATGCTAACCAAATTAACTATTAATATTTGTACACAGGTGAAAGAGAACTTTTTTCGGTCTGGTTTGATGCTCTTGGGTATTGTTGTGATTTTCAAGTGATTAGGCGATGGGCAATGAAACTATTTTAGACATCAGGAATAATGTCGTGAACTATATTTTTTAAATATGATAATGAAACGAAGCAGCAGTTTTCATCGGTTTCTTTTGGTATCGCAACTAGATTTTTGTAAATGTTAATTGTTTTCTGTACTTTTATGTGCTGCTACTATAACTACAACATTATTGTTTAGTTGTAAAATAGATACATTCTGAATTTTATATCTGGTTGAGTACAACGATAGAAACGCCCCCTGTATGAACAGAAATCCAAATTGATTGAATTATTCTACCAACCCACCACTAATATTATTGTCTACTAAATCGAAACTTAAAAACACCAACTCAGCTACTTTGCTTAGTTCACTGAGTATATATTTGTTTTGGGAGATGAGCCTACCCTGACTTAACGCATTGCTTCACACGGTCCCCTCCTGTTCCTGCTGCATTGTTGTATGCACTGCGCAGTGTGAGTACGGGGTACAGTGTGGAGTGTGGAGTGTGCACCACCCCGAACCTATTCCATTCTCATTGACTGATAACAAACACGGGAGCACGCCTCGTGCAAATGAAAACAGTGCAAAATTCTGCAACAAGCGGTAAAAGAGCGATTTAAATTTATAATGGGTTATGCCTTCGAAATTTTCCAAATAACCTCCTCCCTTAGTCAAATAAGATTTAAAAGTTCAGAAAATTATTCGTGTGCAATTAGGAAAAGAAATCCGAGTGCATGTATTCGAAAAAGATGCATATTCATCTGTCGTAAGGTGCGCTTTCAGAATGACACTTCTAAGGACCGGTTCGGTTTTGCTCTCAGCTATAATACAGTTTTCGAAAGCCATCATAATCTGACAACACTATAAACAATATGACAGTTATTGCAGTCGTAGTATTAAACCTAATTAATGGTGATAATATTAAAACTATGTTGTTCTGTAGGTATTACATAAAAGAAAGTTAATGAATATTTTAAAGTCAATACATAGAACTGTTAAGTCACGAAATAATAACGTGGGAATAACTAATGACAATCTAACAGCTGGTGATAAAACACATGATGCGCTTTATATGGGTGAACACTTTGTGTCGCACTTTGGTCTACTGATGATTTTTTTCCATGCAAATGCTGTTTCTTACTTTCTGTTTATTTTTTATTTTATTGATGGACCATTGTTCAATTACACAGAATACATAACACGAAATGAAATAAACAAGAGCCACAGAAAAAGAACGGCACATACATAATACCCACATGAATGAAGCAATGACAATAATAGGACAAAAACACATGCATGCAGATATACACATGTGCACGTACGTGTACGTATGTGCTGTGTATGTATACATGCTTTTATATACATATAATGTGTACTGTTCATAAAGGGATTTTTTTTATTTATTATTTATTTTTAAATGTTTTTTTCTTTTTCAGATATGAGATGCTAACAAATTATTTCTCAGCCTTCTTTAATAACAAACACCACCTTTGATGAATGTTTTGGTATTTGATACAAAATATTGAATACATTCTATAACTATTACCCATCTAATTTCACACTTCAATCAAATTAACTATTATAAAATATATTATGCATCTATACTTTTTCTATTGTGCTATGTGTCAATTTGACTGTCCTAAAAGGGGAACTTCATGCAATATGAACAAAATTTGTCAATTTGACTATCCTAAAAGGGGAACTTCATGCAATATGAACAAAATTTGTCAATTTGACTGTCCTAAAAGGGGAACTTCATGCAATATGAACAAAATTTATCAATTTGACTGTCCTAAAAGGGGAACTTCATGCAATATGAACAAAATTTGTCAATTTGACTGTTCTAAAAGGGGAACATCAGAGTTGGACAGTCAAAGTGTTCTTACTGTAAAACATTTTCGTGAATTGAATAAATAAGTAAATAAAATATAATGTACATTTACGAGAACATTTAAGTCAAAGCCTGAAAAAGGTTTTGATAGAATCCACGATTTTAAATATTCTAAATTATAATTCTCAAGTTGTAATTTCGTAAAGCTTGACAAAAATCGTTTAGACTGGTACCAAAATTTTCAAGTGCATGACTTGAGTTAACAAGTATCGACATTCTGGACAGTGGAACCCGTAAGAAGTAGAGTATTGTTGAAGAAAATAAATTTATTATTTCTTGGTCTAGGGTAAAGAATGTTGAACTGGATGAGTTGCAACATATATAAGCTGAGGAAATAATAAAATTAATTATTTTCAAAATGCAAATGAGATTAGTCTTTCCTTGATGTTCTTAGTATAAATATTTAATTACACATTATGTTTTTATAAAAAGATAAAGATTGAGATGTTCTAAAAAGCATTATATGCCCATACCTCTTAAAAAAATAACTTGTTTGATTTGTCACTTTTTATTGAAAATTCATGATGGGGAAGGCCATTGACACTCGGTACATTAAGTCTCTTACTGCAAGGGATGCTGTGCTGTGAGCTGTTAGACGGGTAGTGAGGTGAGTGCAAGAGATGGGGGTGGAAAGGGGGAGGGATGAAGCGCACAGACGCAGGAACGCATGCAGGCCTCATTTGCAATGCAGATTTCAAGTACAGCACGAAGCATCAAACGACCGAAAATTATTGTATTCGGTCCACGGTGCACGAGGCATTGCGCATGCGCCATCGTCTAGTATTCAGGCGGATTTCTTGGCTAACAGGGCTGGCGATTTGAAATTATACAGTAATTAAATAATATGTTATTTTCATAGGAAGCAATCAATTTGTGATTTGACATTACATTAAATAAAACAAACACTGTTATTATAAGTCACGAATTTAGTGTATTTTTAAGCCAACCGGTTTCGCTTAGATCAAACTTCGTCAGGGCAAATATGATTAGAAAATAATGTGTGTGTGTGTGTGTGTGTGTGTGTGTGTGTGTGTGTGTGTGTGTGTGTGTGTGTGTGTGTGTGTGTGTGTGTGTGTGTGTGTGTGTGTGTGTGTGTGTGTGTGTGTTGTTAATGTTTAAAATAGTTTAGTGTGGCGGGTACGTTTCGATGTTAAGGTTAATTTGAGACACGACATTTCCCCTTAGTTCGTACTCTACAACAGGCGAAGTATGGAAAAATAATTGTAATCAGTTTCTTCAAAATATGAGTAATTGCTTTCTGGCGTCATAATTAATAAATCGGTAAGAATTACTTTGCTCAGACCACTGTTTTTAATATATAAATATCTACTATAAACATATATAAACAATATACTAAAAATAATGACAAGTAAAGACAAATAACTTTTTTTAGTCATTTCCAAGATTTAAAGTCTCTTCATTCTTATCCCCCTCGCATGTTGTTCAAAGCGTGTGGATACCACAACCCCTAACCCCAACCCTGTTTTTCAAACTTATCAATTTTTATAAATCACGCTTATTCTTTCGAGACTTAACAGTTAAATGCACATTCCACAAAGAGGTATTGCCCATTTAAAATCGGATTTCCATAATTAATAAAAAATGATGGCTATATTTCTCACGTCAAGAGTGATGTAAAGGGGGGAAATTTATTGGATAGTTAAATAATTTATTGGTTTTGATATTTTTTTTTCCTAATTTGCTCTAAAGATATTATGTTTTTTTATCAATCATAATTTAATACACTAAATATTCAAATTATCTCAGATACTGATATTTTAACTTTCTTTCTGAAAATCATTTGAGAAATTCAATCAGAATGGCAGTCATATTGTCAACTCCCATATTCTCTTGATCGTTTGTGGAAAGCAGGATGTCCAGCATTTCCTCCATCATTTTGGTTGTATCACCCTTGTGCTTCAGGCGCAGCCTAGCCACGAAATCTAGCATATGCTGGCTTTCATTGACGTACCGCTCCCAAATACCATCACAACCCATGATGATGTATTCATCCTCAACTGACCTAGCAATCTTCTTGATGTCAGGGTGGCAGGTTACCTTCTGTTCCTTGTAACTTAGGTTTTTGACATCTTTGAACTGGAAGTCCCCGAATGCTCTGCTAAGATTCAAATTATTATTGATTCGGCCCCCCGAGACCCTTCCCCCTGCCTTTTATATACGTTCCAATTCAACGGGATTTTAGGGTTTGTGGTCTTCAGAGAGGATAATGCACTTTCCGAAGCGACTCAAAGCAGATCTGGAATCTCCTGCATTCGCAACATAGTAAAAATCATCGTCAAACACCAATACGTTAGCAGTACAACCTATAATAATTATGATAATTTGGTGATCGAACGAATATTCATAAGTATTTTTGTATATTTATTAGGTAATTTACCAGATTAGCTTTTCTACTTAACAGGTTTGTCTTTTTTATCATCCGGGGTATTTTCCTTTCTAATCTCATATAATTATTTTTCGGCGCTTGGGGTGAGCATTAACTCGTCGACATTCTTGAATGTCTGTTCCAAGGCAAGTTCAACATCTCCTCTCTTAAGCAATTCTTCGTTCTTCACGAACTACTCGACGAAATGTCTCTCAACGTACTTCGAAACATCACTTCCTAAAATAGATTTGATTTGAAATGAGGAATGAATTTAATGAACCATTTTTGAAATTTACCTAGATGTCCATCGAAAACTCCGAAAACCCCGTATGTTTTGTTTCCAACCTTCACCTAAGGTTCAATGATTTTTGAATCTTCCATGGTTTTTCTCCAACCCTCCATTTCACAGCTGGTGTATCTGATATTTTTGAATGTTCCCGTTAAGGAGGTCTTGGCGGCAGCAGGTGCTTTTCGAAGACTAGGTCCCATATAATTTTTTGGGTAGTTTGGCTAAAATAATTATGATGATTGTTTATTACCTAATTAATAATAAATAATAATAATAAAATAAGTTGGCTAATATGTCAACCTATCTTAGTTAAATTACCGGAATTAAAAATTTAACTTTAATTATTTATTTTTACTTCAATATCCAAAATATTTTATAAAAAAATATATACATTCTTATCGGCTATTTTTTCATCGAAGTTTATATTGCTTTTCGCTAATAAAATGTGATCCGTTCAGCCATTTCACTAAACTTTGACATTAAATTGTGGTTGACTAAGATTGGTTCCGAATAGAAATATTGCAGAAGGATTTAGAAAATACAACGGTGGATTCTCCAATAAATATAATAGATAGAAGAGTTCTGCCACACAGCGCAATTGTAGAAGGTCCCACATTATTGATACGAAGCAATACTTATATTTACTTATATTTTTTTGTTCGACTGCATGCAAAATGTCACTTGATAGTTACAAATCCATTTCAGCGAGAAGAGAATCCTAAAAGGAATTTCTAGTGGATTTGTAGAATGCGACGCTGCTTATAATTCTCTCCCATCACCTTTTCAAGTCTGCAACTTGGCAGTACTATGATTCATGGGATGATCATAAATATCGCATATTTTTAAAAATATTTTTCTGTCATCCAAGCTATACACTAAATAATAAAATCATTTTCAATTAAACATACGAACTCTTGGGGGATTCTTACTGTTTTGGAAATTATATAAATAATATGATTGCATCCAATTTCAATAACCGAGAGGAAACGGATCCTCTAGGCCCCACCCGAATATTTGGCATCTTTACACAATTCATAATATAAAGAAACCTACTTCTGTCCAAGATCGAACTCTATCCCAAAGAAAGACACGAAACGACACTTAGGAAGTATCTGAAATCGATCGACGATGAACTTCATCAATCCAAATATAAAATCTAACTTATAAGCAAATATTTCCAGGAGTTGTTAAAGCATCGTATCTTAACCAAACAGCTCAAAAGGTACCATCATTCAAAATAACCCAAACCTTCATCGTATTTTATGCATAATATAAGTGAAAGCACAGTTTTTTTACAGATTTTAGTTTCGACACTATGCAGAGACTTGATCCTTAATTTAACATCTCTGCCATCGAAAGACACTACGTCAATCTCATTAAATTATACTAATTATTCTTCTTACCCCATCCCGAATATCGAAATAAACTGTAGAATCTCAAGTAAAATGGACTCTTATTTAAAGTACAATCATCAAAGGGAAATATGCATATATTTTAACAACACACATTATTAAAATAATTATACAAATATTTATTCACCGCAGCTTAGATCGAGACATATGTGAACCTCGTCAAAATCCTACTCAACTTCTCCCATAAACAATTCATCATCAGACTTACCGGTATAGCTAAGTTAATAAGAGAATTAATAAATAATGTGACAACCCAAGATGATCAAAAAAGAATTTCATGCAATAGACAATAGCAGAATAGGAAAGATTACTAAATTAATTATTCTAATCCTTGCTCTCCTCGCTGTTTCAGAAGCAATGATCTGGAAAAGATTAACTAAGAGCAACACATCTACAGCCATTCTGCAGCGGTTCGCCAGCCCGAGAACATCACAAATATGCTGATCAAGCACTAAATGCCAAGAATCCACAAAAATTACTTCGCTCCTTCTTCCCACAAATTTTTAGTTTCTTCTGCCACATCCCATTACCAAAACAAAATTTAGAAGGTCGCTAAGTCAGTCAAAACACCTTCAGAACCAACAGTAGCCAAATGGACAGGAGAAGACTGCGAATACCTTGCCAGGAACATTATAAAATCAACATATTACAAGCTATCCAAGAAAAAGACCCAGCTTATTTCTTTGGCCCTCCAACGCAGAAACACTCAAACAACCCAGACGGAACCCGACACTAAAAACGTTCAGAATATCAATAATCTTACTAGAACAAGGATTGCTAATGGATATAGTATGGCTTATTCACGGTTTTTTACCGCCCCAAATGAGGAAGAAGAGCAAGAAATAGACAAAATTGGAAAGTCTTAAAACCATCTTCTAACAAGTTTATCCAGAGTTCCATCCTTGGAAATTTATAAGAAGATAGCTAAACTCAAACCATTGAATACCCAGTCCACCACACCCATCAATAAGTATTGCCAGCAATAGATTAGGGATGACTCTCCTACCAACAAACTTGTCAACCAGATCGTAGTCCCAGAACTTCCAACGAACAATGATATTAATAAAAATAATAGCAAGCTGGTCCGAAACGCTCGTTACTATTATTAGTTCCTCGACAGATTTTACTCGCAAATGGATAACTATTACAAAATATCAGGACTCACGGATCTTAGGTATGAAGGCCTTGATTCTCGCAAAAGAAGGTTGAAAGACACAGAGTTCGGGGATAATTTGTTAGGCCAGAGTTATTATATATCAAATAAAATCGGTAAGGGCAAACGAAAATGGATCGAGGAAAATGTTGGGCGGGTGGTTGGGTATTTACTGGCGAAGAATCAATAAATAGTCAGCAGCATCAAAAGGTATCAGGAAAATTATCTTTTAAAGTTTCCCACCTGAGTAAATAAGGAAATATGAATTAAATTTATGGATATTTATTAACACACATCGATATCTATATATCTCCATCGGGATTGATTCGTATTCATAAATACTTATTAAAATAAAAACTAAATATATGTATCTTGTCTAATCTTAAAACTTCTATTTTTTTAATTTAAATATTATATATATCTATATATTTTTATTATTTTCAAAAAAATAACAAACATAAAAAACACACACACACAAATTAAAACAAAATCCGAATTGTTCTGTACACTATTGTTTTTAATGGATTAAGTTTTAAAAATAAATATGCAAGACCTTCCAACAAATATTTCAATAAATCAGTCAAAATGGGATCAACCCAACTCAATACTTCGAAGACCCACAAAGTTCTAACCAGTAAGCCTACCCAATCTAAACAGTCATAAGTTAATAGAGAAAAGAGTTGAATTTGAACAAACCGAAATAATTAATGTTTAAAATTTTAAATGTTATAACAAACTAAATCAATTCAGACACTAAGGAAGAGAGGGAACGAGGAGACAATCTACAGGATGTGGGATTCTGTGTTTTTTAAATAAGATTTTGTGATCTTTTTTATGTGGTTTATGTTACTTTTTTACTTATGTTTAACAAATAATGTCTTTAATTTAATAAGATATCTAGTGAGGTATAAACATATGTTAATATAGCAAATATAAAAAATCGAAATAGCCATCTTCTGAATATAAATATAATACATTTCCAAGTATTTCAATTTAGCCTGATATAATGTATGTTTTTTTCTTAGATTTATATACGCCAACATCTATTTAAGATTTCGTCGACCGAGTCATTTGCCAATTAATTATTTGATAACTTGCGGCTTATTGATGCCTACATACATCTCATTCCCCATAAACTGTTCCATCTGCTTGCAGAGTTAGCTTACTGCCACTAGAATCTCCGGCTTATTCTCGTCAACGAGTTTGTTAACCAGTGGAATTATGTGTTTGCCCACGAGAGAGTTCTTATTCTCCAGAATTATCTGAAACATACTGCCGAGTTTTCCTACGAGATTCACCCTTGATTTCGGGAGGGAATACAGGCACCCCTGGCATACGTGTTGGAGCACGAGTCCGATGTTGATCCCACATAATAAAGCGTTACATACTTTCTAAGACTCTTAGCGAATCTCTACCTTATGACTCGACAAGCAGTTAAACAGATTGTTGGTAAGGATAGAGAGGTTCGCTTCAATAAGTGGTTTCAAAGGCTCTATTATTTGACCGACAGTCTGAAGAGCGTTCAAAGAAACCTTGATATTTGGCTCTACGATTTGTTGGCCCAAAGTGTCCATGAACTTGAAACTGTTGCGATACTGACAGAATTCTGAAGGAAAGTTCAGTGCGAGATCCGTGATATTCTTGACATGTTCAATCCGCTTCTTCCAATCTGAGCTGCGGGTACCTTCATATTCTTCATCAAGAGAGTTGAATTAAACGGGAAAATTTGATATTTTTGCTACAACTTTCTTTTTTATAGATTCGATTGTAAACGAGTCAAGTTTACTCCACTTTTTATCAGTTTTAACAACTGCATTTTCCGAGAGTTGAGAATTAGAAGACTATTGGCGTTTTAGCGGACTCCTTTATTAATGTTTGGGTGAGTCAGATGTCGTCGGGTTTTCCAGGCCGGAGTTAAGGTTACTTCGGAGATTTGTGCTTTGATTTACAGAATACTTGGAAAGTAACTAAGACACTCCAGTGTAGATATTAGCACTCACGCTTGTCTTCAAGATTCTCAACAAATCCGGCATTCTTCGAGATATCTCGAGGATAGTTGTTTTGCTTTTAGTACGAAGTTCTAGATGAGCCTCACTGAGAAAGCCGTGTAACAACTCAATAATTCGTGAGACTTCCTTTTTGAGGATTCTGTCCTGGCTCGACATGTGACTCAGCATCTATATGGTGACCTCTTTGACTGCGAAGTTTTTTTTCTACTTTTGTCCTGCCAATAATGCTAATATTTTACCCTCGGAAATATTAAGGCAACAGCTCGTTAGGCATTTGGCTGCCTATTCGTGGATGAACGTATTGGCGTCGGTGGCTCTCCTCAAAAGTCGCTCGATGATGTTGTCGGCTTCTGGGTCTAGCATACGTTTAAGTTTGCTTGCTAACTCACCGAGACAGATCATCGCATTTTTCGAGACACTTGATCGGAGGCTATCGACCAGCTTCATGATATCCAGGATCAGTAGATGTAATGAGCTCCCAGTCAACCCCAAAACAAGATCATCGTGCTTTTCGATAATTCTCCTGAGTTTGTTGACTGTGTCGAACTGTACATGCCATTCTGCATCTTTAATTGTGTTCTGGATATTTCTCAGCTCCTTTTCGGGATCGGAGAGAGATTTAAGTTAGAAATGGTTAAGATATTCACTTCCTTTGGCTTCGAGCGTTGACTATTTCATTTTGAGCTGTGGACTTCCAAAGTTGTAATCATCTGGAGAGATGTTAGAATTGATGGTGGGCCTGGAAGTTTTGGAAACTGTTCTTGTTCTTGCTCCATCAAGGTTAATTCTGATGTCTTCGAGAGTATTTTTGTGTTTGTTACCTTTTATGAGACTTGGCAAAAATATATCGTTGTTGGGGTTCGCATTGTTAGTACTGTTATTGTTGGTATTGGTGTTAATCGTATCAAACTTAATTTGATGTTCGAGATAGTCATTATATTTGTCGTTAGATTTTTAAATACCATTGCTAATAGAATTTCTTTGAACATTGATGCTATTATTTCTATGGTACGACCTACGTTACTATTCCTGATGGTTGCTGATTGGTTCGAGTGTCGAACTATTTTGAGAGAGGTTTATTGTCCTTTAGAGGTCGATAATTGGGACGCTCATAGATACCTTCTATGAGACTGCAGCGTGTACTTTCAGAATTTAACGACGTCGAGTATTGTTTCTTCTAAACTTCGAGACCTTTTCTACGAACATTTCATAGAATACCGCAGAGAACACATTCCTGAGTATCTCGCTAACCTAGTCAATCTTATCGTTCTTGCTGGCTATCAAAGCCAAACAGTCTAAAGTCTTTATCTTGATTTTTGTCTTTGGGTCCTCCATGAATGGGGCGATCGTCCTCACAATAGTCTCTGTGTCATATTGGATATCGGTGTACTCTTAATACATATATTGGATCAGGTTAAAGATTTCGTCTTTTTGGAAAGGATTCGGATCGTTCTTTAGGATATTAAGTACATTTTCGATCCACACTGCTTTCTCAGTGTTCCTGAGGAGTAGTTTAATGAGTTTATAGACATTCTGTCTGACAGAAATTTTGGGGTCTGACAATTTGGATAAGAGGGCGGGGATGATGGAAATGGCTAGTTCTGGATTGACGTAGCTACTTTCCAGTACATTTTCTAGGATTTTCAATCCCACCAAGACCAACTTGAAGTTCTGATCGGAAAGCAATTTGATAACTGCGGGAAGAATACCTCGAACAAGAGGTTCAAGCTCAGGTTTATGTTTGTTGATTTAGATTTTGCTTAGAATTTACTCTGCTGCTTCAATTCGGTCTTTGAGGTTGCCTTCCGATTTGAGGCCATCGAGCAGTTTCTTGTTGAAGATATTGTTAATTTGGTTTTCTTCGACTGTAGGCTGGTCGTTAGAGTCCACCCGCCGTTGGAATCGGAGGCTTCTCTTGATTTTTTCCAGTCTCTTGTACTCTGAATTTAGAACAGTATGCGTCCGGGAAGGGGATCGAAACTCTTCTTCTGGTTGCTCCTCCTCTTTCTCTAAGGGTTTATTCGTATTATTATTATAGTTCTGGTAATCAGCTCTGCTATTTCTGATGGCCTCATTCTCTTTTCCAAAACGATTACTCTCCCTTAATTCAATGGTTTGATGGGCTACCTTCTTCAAAGCCTATTATTCTATTTCGTTATCGTTACGATTGCGGACATATTTCGAAGAGGAGTATTGTAGTTATTATTCTTTTTTTGGTTCGATTTTGATAGGCTTTTATTTTTTTTTCAAACTCTCGATTTTGGTCTTGATTACATCCTCCAAATAAGGAACCGTAAGTTCCGTCTGCTCTTCCTCGCCTTTGACAAAATTCTTTAGGCCCGACAAACTCTCGAGAGATAAATTATCAACTGCTATCTTGATGCTCTGCATTTTGCAGAAACTGCCAAGACATTGTATAGCTGCTTTACTGATAAAAGTGTTCTCATCTTTTAGCTTGTCCAATAACGCCTCGAGAATTCTTTTGAGTTCGTAAGACGCCCAATTCATATGTTTGACTTCAAGGATGAGAATAGACTGGAAGGAGTTGATGCACTTTTGCTGTAACTGCCATGACTGGGACTGCATGCCTTCTCGCATGTAGTGGTAGATGATGTTATCGAAGTTGTGATAGGCCTTTACGTACTGGAGGAGACAGTTGTGGGAGTTTTTCCTGAGATTTTGACGGTTCAGGTCTCCGAGATTTCTGACTACATGTTTGAGCAACTTCGTCTTGAGGATGTGTTAGACATCCTTGCTCACGATATTGGGGAGTATTTCGAGAAGAAGATTCGTGGCGTGGGTATTTAGATCGTCCTACTCTCAGAAATATAATATAACAAAAGAGTGACTATCAGATTTATGTCTTTGTTTTTATATATACAAAATATGTGATGATAAGATAGATAGTTTCATTTTTGTTTGAAAAAAAGGGGATTCGATAAAATATGCAAGTTTGATGGTTTAATCTTGATGGAGTACCTTGTCCTCTGATATTAGTTCTTCCATACTGATCATTATTTTCCGTACATTGGACACGAATTGTTTGCGATCACTCATAACCAATACGCACAGCTTTTTAAGGCTGTCTGCTTTACTAAATGTCGAACCCTCACTTAGGATCTTGATGAGGTAATCGTAGTCTGTCGAGCTCATATATTATATAAGGTGTATATCTAATTTAAAGTTAAACAAAATATGGCCTCTTGATATTTTTTGTCGATATTTGTTATTCAATTAATTTATATAGATATAACCCAAGTAATTTAGGTATACATTTAGGATGATATTAATAATTAAAAAATAACTAAATTATAAACAGAGGATAAATGATTTTCGATGTTGCATTTCACATTAATCGTTTTGGCAAAGTTTCCATTGTTTGAGCCTAATTTGATTTGTATAAATCGCCCTACTTAATACACAATATGTATCCATTATGAATCTGATTGCATTTGGATATGGTAAACTCTTCTATTGTAACTATTTATTATGTAAAATTCCACAAATATTTCAAAAAAATCATTTTAATAAAAATAGAAAAAAATGTTATAATTTCAAACAAAAAATTCTTTTCAAAAACTAAATTAAAAGGAAAAGGAAAAGTAAAAGTAAAATCGATATAAAATTTTCTTTCTTAAAATTTGTTATAACCGAAAGAGATAAAAACTATATTCAACTCTGACAATACTTTCTTTATTTTTTATGCTTGAAGCTTACAAACAATCCAGGTTTCCAAGTATGATACGCACTGGTGAAGAATAAAACAAGTTCCAGACCTTATTTCTCTCATCCGGCACACCCAAAAATGACGTTACATCTTATAGAGCCACTCTTCCTGCAGAGTCTTCTAACTTTCGTCGATCTTCTGTCAATTTCGATCAGAAGACACATAATATCCCAGCTTTCTCCTCGGATATCAGCTATTTACAGCATACGCCCCTTAATAAAATATCTTGGCCCAACGAGATCCATTCGAATTTTATATCAAGACCCCCTCTCAGGCCGTTTGTCTCGATTCCTCAGAACCTTAGCAGTGAAAATATGAATGAAAATGCTGGAAGAATACAACCTTTTAAATAACCGAAACCTGCTGGTGAGATGAATGATTCCTTTATTCGTCCTTTTGTCAATGGAGACAGAGGTCGAGGCGATGCTCAGATCGGGGATCATCTACTTATGTGGGAGAGACCATTCTTATCGCCCTATTGTAGTCATGAATTTGAAGCTGTTCGACGAGAAGAAAACAGATTTAATCATAACCGCGTTCACCTATTTCTTTGAAGAAATCATCGACAAAGTGTTGTTGCCAGGACAAGTGGAGCACTGGGTCACCATCATGGATGTTGAAGGTTTTTCCTTGTTCAGTTTGCCACTAGGCGGGGGCAAGAAATTGTTGAACCATTTGGAGACGCATTATCGAGGAAGGTTGCATAAACTCTATTTAGTCAACTCGCCATCTGCTGTATGGCTATCTTGGAAGATTGTGAAACAATTTCTGGAAGATAGTACAGTGGAAAAAGTTGATATTGTGAGTGACAACAAGATAAAATAACTCTATAAACACGCCAATGCCTCTCAAATTGAGAAGAAGTTTCTCGGTGGCCAATAAAATCGAAAATAATTTTGGTAACTATTGAACTATTATCAAATAACTTTTTTACTTTTTTATATAAATGTATATAAATTTTCAGGCCAGGATCACGTGCACCCGAAGACATTGCTCGACCTGAAGAAGCATACGAGATTCATCATGTGTCAAAAGATCATTACAGCTTGATGATTGCAGAAAATCGATTAAAAAATAACATAATTCATCCCGAATTCATCAATCGAGAAGACGTTAAACAAACGGCGACTAGCCTGCATGAGCCGTCTGCATAGACAAAGAAGGAAGTCACCAGCATCAAATTTGTCGAAAAGGTCTAGCAGACTCCATTCACGTTCACAACAATTGAGAAAATTGAGGATAATACTAAAGCTAATGTTAATAATAAAATCCCTTCTGCTAGTGGACTTCCCTCTACCTTTTCGAATCCAATCGTACTTATTGAGAAGAAAGATGAAGAAAAGTCTTAACACACAGCTTAAATGCCTATTGTGTATTTAGAGCAGAAAGAACTTCAAGACTAAAGCGTAAGCGTCAATGCAGAATTACCACCTATCAAGGAAGCGACGGTTGGGGAAAGTGGGACTGTCGCATACACTTTGCAAAAAGGGGAAAACTCTCCGCTGACTCCGTCTGATGTACAAAGTTACAAGGGAGAGGACATGATCGTAAATGTAGAAATGGCCCCCTAGATAAGTAGTGACTATCTTAACGGAGTCGGGGAAAATACGTAGCAAATGATAAGATAGAACATGGCCACCATCGAGAATAATATCGTCGAAAATGCAGAGCTCGGATTACTGACTGGAAAAACTATTGAATCGCAAGAAGAGAGCGTTTCTGACAAATGACCTCTACCAATTTTGTTTAAACACACCTTATTTTATATTTCATTTAAACTAGGTAAACAAATAAAAAAATTAAAGTTTTAGAATACATTTAGACAATAATATGACTGACGTTTAATAACATTATAATGTTAGGTTCGACAGTATATATAGATAGAAACATATTGAAATATTTCTAAATCCTTTTTTTTACTATTTTTTTTCCAAAATAATTATAAATTAGGTCAATAAAAAGTGCATAAATCTTAATAGATGATTTTAACTACAAGCGAATATCTGATTAGTTACATAACCATATTCTATTTGACATTTATTCAGTATAACTCATTGTTTCATAATATAAAAAAAAATACAAATGAGCGTCAACGAAGAAAAGACTTCCTCTACTCATTCGCTTCTAAACAAACTGAATGAGCTGAACAAATACACCATCAAAGAAAGGGTCGCCAACCTCAAGATTAAGACGAAGGTCAAGGGTCACTCTGACCTGCCCTCCGAATACTGCAATAATGATTAAACTCTCAATAACCAAAAGATCTCTCCTGTCAATATCGACTCACAGAGTAACAACAAACTAGATACCGAAAACGAAGAGCCAAAGTCAACAAAGCTCAATAACTCCAACAAGCGAGAAGAACCTATAAATACCCTTGCATTTAAGAACAACAATGTTACTCAAAATAGTTCTATCTATCCAACAGAATAAAACGCCGTTAGTGTTCACATTACCAGCAATAACTTAAACATCACCAACAACGGCAACTCCATTAAACTCCCTCCGATTCAACTGAGGCAGCTGAGAAAGCTGCTCGAGGCGAAGGACGACTCTTAGGTTGGCAGGACCAATTCGAATTCGAACTCTCACTCATCCGTAGTACGAAGTTCTTTGTCAATTGGGTCAGGATTTCTCAATATCAAGGCAATAACAGTCGTGGGGAAAGAGCCAAAGCTAAAGCCCAAACTGACCCTCTATAGACAATAAGAAAATAGTCAAAACAAAACTACAATCCACCCACAGCATCCAAAATCAAGTACCAAGCATAACGAAATTGGAACCATATTTTCCACTGCCTAATCAGTCAAAAACGAAGTGCGCAAAGATATATCTATAGCAAAGACGCGAAAGAAAGCATCGATGTCAGTAAAAAAATAAAAAATTGTCTACAGCTCGATTCACGATTTTATATTTTTTATCAACTGGACAAACCGAGCAGAACACATAATTGTCCCGAACGCGAACTACAAAGCTTGGGTGGGAAAGGGCAATAACAGCGTACTCATTAAGAACACCTTCAAGAATAGATTTTGGTGGAATATTGTTGATTCGCAGCAGCACCCCAGCGACGCAAACATCTACTGGACCCAAAGCAGAACTCCCGACATCATCAATGCGTTCCCAAAGATATGCGAAGAAAACTCAAGAGTGTCTTCGCCCAAAGCGACTAGAGGGAACAAACCAGTTATGTTTGAAATTCCCCGCGAACAACAGCTGGCGGTGTCAAATCCGATCCAAACCCACTCCAGCAAAAAACACTCTGTTAATTTTGGAAATACCTATAATAGTAACTCGACACTTAACGAGTCTTTCGGGTTGAGAAAACTTGCCTCATCAAAGGATCTCTAAAAATCTCGGGACAACTTCGAGATGTAGCTGAGAGCAACGGAAATGACTTACAAATTCCCAGCACCAAACGCGATGCAATGCCACAACCATCTATAATTTAACTGGAATCTTTCGAACAAAAAGGCTCTTTTCTATAACCTCCGTACCTATTATGAAGCATGCAAAGAAAATCCTTTTAACTATATCCCTTTAACATTTCATGTTAAAAGCTAATCAGACAAATAGTGGTTAAGCTTTGTTAATACTTTCAATGGCAGGGTTGAAGATCTTAAAAAGTAAGAAATAACCAGACAAGATAATAACAATAACAACAATGGTAATGTGAAGGTCAACTCGAAGGTTATAAAGATGAAACAGCATAAATAGAAAAATGTTTGGATCATCAAACCCGGAGAAAATTCAAATAGAGGCTGCGGGATCGATGTAAGCGACTCCATTGAATCCATCAAGTAAATCATGAGAACCAAAGAGAGCCGTCCTAACGGCAAATCTAGGACCCATATCATCCAAAGCTACATTATGCCTTTCCTCTATAACAAACGCAAGTTCGATATCCGATGTTACATTGTGGTGACTTCTGTCAACAAGACTTTGAAAGCTTACTGGTACGAAGAAGGCTATATCAGAACTTCTTGCAAGGAGTTCACGTTGAAGAACTTAGCGAATAGGATGATACACTTGACAAACGATGCAGTCCAGAAGAAGTCTTAAGATTATGGAAAATTTGAGAATGCCAATAAAGTTTCCTTTGTAGATTTCCAGAAATATTTGGATAGCACGTATCCTGAAGCTAATTACAGCTTTTGGAATACAGTGTATCCACAAATGAAGGTAACGTTTAAAAATAAATATTAACTAAATCAATATTATTATTGGTTGTTTTAGAAATTAGCAGCGGACGCTGTTCGATCAACATTTCTGGCATTGGACTCAATGCAAAGAGAATTTACTTTCGAGATATTTGGGCTAGACTTCATGATCGACCAAAACTTCAATACATGGCTCATCGAGGTTAACACAAACCCATGTCTGTAACTTTCTTCTCCTCTTCTTGCGAGGATTATTCCAAACATGATAGAGAATGCTTTCAGAATCGCTATTGACCCTCTCTTCCCACCGCCAAAGGAGACGAGGAGGCGAGCAATGCCAAGCTAGTCACTGGAGACTAACAAGTTCGAACTGATCTTTGACAGTGTTTAGGAAGGAAAAATGCTCCGAAATTTATTAATTGCCCCAACCAATCTAGCGGACGTGATGGAAATATAATAAGAAGGATCTGAAATCGATGATTAATAGTAGTAGCATGAAGAATGAATTTTGATGACATATAATATGTAGAGCTCATCATATCATAAATAATATAAATTAATTTATTATACCATTTGATGAAACTTAAATTTAAAAAGATC
>JAHDVE020008994.1:0-34367 GCA_022606495.2 Halesus radiatus
ACACATTTCGAAACTGCTGGGGATGATTTTGCCTAGTATAATATATGTAAGACGCGCATTTCATTTAAATCTACTGTGTCTAATTTGTAAATGCACCCAAAGAGAAAACATCCCCTAGTACATTTAACTTTGTTCAATTCGAAAATCTCCGGTCGGCAAAATGTGATTCTTCCGCTGGCTAGAGTGGCTAGTCAAACTATAACCGAAAGTGATCAAACAAGTGTGAGTGCTTCTGAATTATCAGCTCAGCCAGTTGAAAAATCACAGGTCATAGCCAGCACTTCAGGTTTTTCTCTTGGAAAAACGACACAGCAAAATATTATGCCTTTTATTCCAAAAAACATTAGTTCGCAGGAAAAAAAAACAAATTGACGATTTGGTTATCGGCCACTTTATAGAAGATCTTCAACCCTTCAGCATGGTTGAAGATAGCGGTTTCGTCAAATTGATAGCTGGTGTAATTCCATCATACACTTTACCCAGCAGAAAATATGTGTCAAATAATTTGTTGTCATTGCATTACGATAAATGTGTTCTTAAAGTTGTAGACTTGTTAAAAACTGAGGCAACGAGTGTTTGTTTAACTACAGATCTTTGGTCTTCTTCCACGACCGAGAGCTACATGGCTATAACGGCACACTTTTTACTTGGTTTTTCAAACCGTTTTACTTGGTTGTGCCTCTTTTAGCGGGCCCCACAAGTGTAGAGTTGGCTAAAGAATTAAAAAGGATCTTGGAAAAGTGGGAGTTAGGTGGAAAGGTGCTAGTTGTTGTGTGCGATAATGCATCTAACATCAAGGGTACTATAAATGACATTCTCAAGTGGAAACACTTTGGCTTTTATGCACATAAAATAAACTTAATTGTTCAAGATGCGTTAAAAATTGTTTCAGATACAACCAATAAATTTAAAACAATCGTTAGACATTTCAAAAAAAGTAACCTGTCTACTGAAAAATTATTAAAATATCAATTAAATTCGGGAGTTGTACAACCAAAGAAGTTACTGCAAGAAGTTCCGACACGATGGAATTCAACATATTATATGTTAAAACGCTTATCGGAGCTTCAAGAACCTGTACAATGTACGATAGCGGTAATTAACAAAAATCTACCGTGTCTTGCATCTGAAGATTGGGAACTGTGCAAGCAATTAATCGAGATTTTGGAACCGTTTGAGCATGTTACGAAAAACATCAGCGGGGAAAAATACATGACTGCCAGTCTTGTTATTGTTTTAACATCGGGCCTATTGAAAGTTTGTGGAATTTTATAGAAAGAAATTTTAGGTGCACAAGCAAAACAAGTGGCAAAATTAATATTAGGAATAAATGATAGATTCGACGACATTGATCAAAATGAATCCTTAGCATTGTGCACATTATTGGATCCGAGATTCAAAGCGCGTGCATTTAAAAGAACGTCAGAGGCTGAGAATGCTAAGATGAAAGCTATCGATTTAGTCATTGAACTCTTAGATGCAGAAGCGGGAGAAGTTTAGATAATACCACAATGTGTTAATATTACCCCCACAAAACGTCACGAACTGTGAATTCTATTTGACTTTGATACTGATTGTGAACACCATAGCATCGCCAGTTCCTCGTATTCCAGATCATCACGAGAAGTGATAATGTTTTTGGAAGAGCCCTTATTGCCACGACAAAATAACCCATTAGAATGGTGGAGACAAAATCAATATGTGTACCCCAATCTATCCAAAATATTCCGCAACAAATGTAACTTCTTGGCGACGTCAGTTCCCTGTGAGCGAATGTTTTCAAAGACAGGATTAATTTTAAGTGACAGAAGAACAAGATTAAAATCTAAAAAAAGTCGAGCAACTGATGTTCTTGAATATTAATAAATTTTGAATCTTTTAAAACTCATAGAAATAGTTAACTTAAAATATTTAACCCAAAAATAAAGTGATGTAATAATAATATAAATGAATGCTGTAGTACTAATATTGAATCTCAGTTGGCCGTTATTATAATTGAAGTATATAATATTATCAGAGTGTGTGCATACTTGGATGGGAATGGGTCGGGTGGTACGTCGGGTGGGAATGCTGTCCTTGTTCTACCGGTATTTTAATGGAAGATGCTCCGAGGAACTAGCGTCATTGATCCCTTCGGCACCGGTGCATAGTCGGGAAACACGCCAAACGCGCGCCCAACATTTGCACACGGTTGACATTGTCATATGAGAACGGGTCGCTTCTACGACTCGTTCTTGTGTTCAACAGCTCGGCTGTGGATTGACCTGCCGGCCTCTGTGTTTCCTCCATCCTATAACATGGGTCTCTTCAAGACCCAAGTTCACTCCTTCCTATCCTCCAAAAGATCCTCCACACAGCATCCCCAAAGATGATATAGGCCTTGAGGGAAATTATTTCCTCCTTGGTCTCCTGTGTGGAGTTACTGTAAAAAAAAAAAAAAAAAATACTTTTGTGGCCTTATTTGTGATTGACTTTATTTTAAATTATCGCTAAAGTTGACCGCAACCCCGTCCTCACATTTTGGTAAGTTCATATATATATTTTTAATAGGAAGCCATGAAGCCTATGATTTATATTATCTAAACAACCTACATATATTACTTTTTATCATTCAACGTAATTATAACAGACGATAACTTTTATTTATTTTATATTTATGTATATGAAAAAAAAAATACGTTATTTTTAAACGGTTTCTAGAAACCGTTTATTTTGAGAAACCGAAACGGTTTCGGTTATTTTGAAAATGAAACTGAAACGCCCACCTCTAGTCACTATAGTTGCTACAGCTGAGATGGTATCAATAAATGAACAATCGAAAGATATTCGCCAGGGCCCCTGCATAAAGTGATCATTGTACTCACCTGCGAATACAAACAATGGTAAGTGTAAGTATCAGCTAAATAAAACCTGAACTTTGTTAAATAAAAATAAATAAAACCTCAGCTAAATAAAACCTGAACTGATTTTTACCGCTTTTCGCGTGTCGATGGCCTAAAGGCAACTTGTAACTTGATAAACCATTTTTCTGTGATAAATGAAGTAACATATCTCTGGAAACATTTAATTTAAACACATGCAAATTTGGGTTCTCCTTAGCAGAGTCTAGTTTAAACTTATTTTCGCCAAGTGGAGATTCCTTAGCTTGCAGCTATCGATTTATATTTAAAATTCATCTCTCTCAATAAATAAAAAATCAACTATTTAGCAAGTAAAACACATCACTAACTTTAATAATTCCAATAAATCATAAACCTGATGATAACGAAAATGTCATTTCGATTTTTCAGATTTCAGGAACTAGGCGCCATGTGAGTTCTTTTTCACTCATCTCAAGGGAAATAATTTCCCTCAGGGCCTATATCATCTTTGGGGATGTTATGTGGAGGGTCTTAAGGAGGATAGGAAGGAGTAAACCTGGGTCTTGAGGAGACCCATGTTATAGGAGGGAGGAAACACAGAAGCCGGCAGATCATTTCACAGCCAAGCTGTTCAACACTGAACGAGTCGTAGAAGCGACCCTTTCTTATGTGACAAATATCAACCGTGTGCAAATGTTGGGCGCGTGTATGCATCGGTGCCGAAAGGATCAATGACGCCAGTTTCCATTAAAATACCGGTAGAACAAGGACAGCATTCCCACCTGACGTCTGTGCCCCAAAGATTGCAATCCGTTTGTTAAGATAGGCGAATCTGTCTAACGGACCGCACGTTTCTGCACAGCGTCAAGGGTTCTTAAAATGTACCATTAAATACATTAAATACCGCAGCGGCCTTGAAGTGGTTTTTCACAAAAACTGCGCTATACAAATCATCCAAGTATTATTATTATTATTAGAAAGGGATGGAACAGGGCAACGTAGCTACTTAGAGTAATAATATACCTGTTACTCGAAGTGTAGCAATAGGATGTTTTTTGCAACGCTTTAAGAGCGGGTCACAAAACTCTGTAATTAATATAATCCTATTATATTCAAATTACTTTTTGCGCTAATGCCCATTTAAGTAGTGACGCCTGAACTAATATGTTATCTAGTACAAAATCAAACGCGATGCATGAAATAGGTATAATCAGAAAAAGGGCTTACTTACTCGAAAGACTTATATTGCTTTTAGAACTCATAAGTTATTTTTATTATTTTCTCAATATTCCGGCTGTCCCTTTCGTATCCCGAAACTGAATTTAAATTTAAAATAAAGTAATATGTCAATATTTATGTTCGCTATTATCAGCAAACATGAAAATTAAGCTGCATACCGAAATGTACAGCCAGTTCATTGTGTAAAGCGGTTTTTCTGACAGAGCTTAAAATTCCTTTAACAATTCATACATACGAAAATTAAATTACGCACCTACTGACATTTCATTGGAATAATTGATGATGCCACAGTGGTTTTGGCGAGTGAAAGACAATGCAACCAGGGCCAGGGGCGTACCGTTAATATTAATCGAAAATCTTAAAATTTCAAGAGCTACTAAATAGTATTAATAACAGCACCTAAAATATCTCGCTTTTCCACGATCTTTTGGCTTGTCGCTGTTTTTTCGAATATATTGAAAATTTGAAAAATTACGAGCATGGGAGAAAATCTTTAACAAAATTGGTTGATTTCGAATGAGAAATTTATTTGGCAAAACAGAACGTCAAAGTTTAAAAATCTGGAGTTAGATTCTTACTTCTGAAAGCTATTATGTTATATCTACATAAATACATTTGGTAAAGAAAATATTAATCTTTTTTGAACAATAAAAAATTGTTAAATGACTCGTTTTAAGATTACCCGTCTAATGTTTTTCTCCATGTTTTATATATTAAAAATTAATATATGAACGGTTTCCGGAAACTAGTGGTACGAGTGGGAAACTATTGAATCTATATCACACGGAGAACGCCAATAAACTTATTTTTTTGAGTTCTGAGCATTTCGGTTTTTTTATTTTTTTAAACTTATGTCCATTTTTAGGCAACCAAAAGGTTAAATAATTAATAGAGCCAGGTCTTCGCTTCGTCTCATTTTTAAAGAGAATTAACAGCTGATAGTAACTCGTAGGGATCGAATATTTTTAATTTTCCCACATAATATTCCAACTTCGGTCTCGAGTTACTCGAAAACGAAAGCTCAAAACAAAACAAACTTAAACCACAAAATCGATTGCAAATGTTCCAGTTTCCCGCTTGTACAACTAGTTTTCGGATACCGTGCTCGTATATCCATTTTTTTCAAATTTAATCTTTGTTTGAAATTTTCCGTTTTAATACGTTTAAAGCTTTTCAATGGGAAAAAATATATGAAAGAAACTCTAAGAATATTACCTGAAAAAAATTTCGTTTGAAAAAATTAGAAGAACTGTTACGGTACACTAATATGCTGTGAATAATTGTCTCTACCAACCTATATGAATTAAGGTTGTTCTCTACAGAAAATGTGATAAATTAATGAAAAGGGCAGATTAAAAATGTCACTGCACGCCCCTGGTAATAACGTTGTATTGTATCGGACACTACACGATATCCTCATTAAATCTACCGCTGAAGTTACTCGCTCTTAGTTGACGAAGCTCTTTTTCAATATAATCATTAAATTGAATTATCCGTTTTCTGTCAAATTGATCAGAGCGCACTGACGTGAGAATATCCCTGTCACCAGTTACCTGCGGTCATTAACTTTTTTGCCCCTCTGTAAAAGTCAATAATGAGGCATCTTGCGCGTTCTGCTGGCAATAAGGAAGCTATAACGCTGGATTCTGGAGCCATGTTGGTACACTTGTCTCATTACCTGCTGGACCAGCCGCTGGTGGTTCTTCTTGCGTACCTGTTTATTATTCTTTCAACTCGCCGCACAAAGGCGCGAATCGCAATTTCGGGTGGCCAAAATTAGACGTCATAATAGTCAAAACACAAATACGTTAAATCTTTTTATTTTGTATGTTTTTTCCTTCCGCAATCAGAGACACCACAGAAACGGTGGAATTCCTGTCGAACGGTGGAACTCCTGTCGTCGGAACGGCGGGTCTGGGCGGACCGAAAAGAACGAAGGACCGAATCCGAGGAATCGAGTTCATGTGGCTGAACTCGGAATTAGAACAGAGTTCGTAAAATAAGTGGAATGACCCATGTCTACGGTCAGCATAGATATTCGACGGAAAATGTCACTTTTAGAAGTAGTGACCGAAAAACGTCATTACTATGTAGTGAGGTAGGTATATTTTTAAAAAACATATGGGCGCATTTATGTTATTTGAAAATAAAATAAAAAATGATTAAAATTCATTGTAATGTAATGTAATTGTTTTAAAAGGGATATAATATTTTGTTTGAAAAAAAGGACCACCGACACGAAAAAGCTTATTTTGCGGTTTAAAAAAAACATTTCCACTTCAAACCCACTGCAAAAAGCGTGGTAGATAATATCCAGGATTCATGGTTTAAATGTGAAATAAGACGCCACAAAACCTTTGTTTTTATTTTAAGCGTTTCCATTTTTTTTAATGGATATTTTTGGCAAACAAAAATTGCAATTGGACCATTGTGCGCAGGTCGCAAGTATTATTCTCAGCAAACAAACCCCTGCGGCCAATTATCACTGTCGGGATAAATAATATATATCAGATGGAGCGATACACATTTTATGAAGAAAGGGATGAGGGAAAATAATATGAATTTATCATAGCCATAACGCGTACGCGATCGTGTTATGGCTTCATTTTTATGAAACCACAACATTAAAGCATACTTTGGGAGTTGAAACGAGTCCAGTTGGAAATCCACCAGAATATGGCCACACGTATAATAATCTACTGTAAATTTTGTTTTTAAATCTTCTTTTCAGTATTTCAAATTCGCGGTAAGTGTATACTCGTATATACATAGGTATGAACGACACACATACCTGTATTATTTTAGGGCACCATAATTCTACTGCAGTTTTGCGCGATTGAGTTAAAATTTTAAAAACAATTCTCATTGACAAAAATATGTTTAATTTAATAAAACGAACAAAATATTATTTATTAATTGATAAACTAAAGTTCTTTAAAACTTAAGACAAGATTTTTGTGCATAGCGCAAAGGGTAACAATTATTATTTTTATAAACAATAATTATTAATCTAAAACACTCATCCAAATTGAAAAAACCTTCCGAGCAAAGATAAATGTCGCCGGCAGGACTCGAACTTCAATAAATTTGTAGTTAATTTGTAGCGTCATAATTAATAAGAATTACTTTGTTTACAATATACAAACACTAAATAAACTGTTTTTAATATACAAACACCAACATGTTTCGAAATCGAAGCTTTCCTCATCAGGATACATAGTATATTAAAAAATATGTTTAATAAAAATTATTAAAAAAAAATGATTAGAATTTTTTTTGATAATTTTTATTTTTTTATTTTTTAGTACACTGTTCGTCCTGATCTTTATTCAAATCTTTCGAAATATGTTGATATTTATATATTTCAAAACAGCGGTTTAAATAAAGTAATTTAAAAAAATGATTTCCTCATTTTTATGCAATACATAAATATTATAAAGGTTTATATATGAAATGGTATGTACCCACTACCCAGTGCCGTGCATTGCTCTTTGACCAAAGGTGGGCTGTGTGCAGTTTTTCAAGTTCGGGTATGAATAAATTGTGCATTTAATATTTGAAAATGACAATTTTTTTATCGTCTTCCGTTAAATGTTGTGGCCAACTGTATAAATGAGAGTACAAGTTCCTTATCAAATTTTTGGAAATATTATTACTATACGATTTGATTATAAATTTGTCGCCTTTTTTGGTTCTTATGGTTCGATTTTCTAAGGGTGGGCACAACTTTTCAGCATTTATGGATTACAAGTCGCAGGGTGATGGTAGGTAGTGGCAGTGGCGTGCACTCCATAAGAGATGGCAAGGTGTGCTTACCCCAAGAAAAACAATATTTTCTAACAAAAACGAACGGCGGGGGAAAAGGGCTCAAATTTCAAATGTAAATGTTTTTTTTATCCATAATTTGGTAAAGAACTTCTACGCTCATTTAACCAGCTTATATGAAAACCTATCGAAAATCGTATTGCTTATATCAAAATCACTTGTTTGTTGAAAGTAAAAAAAATACATTATTTCGTTATCCTCGCAATAATATAATCCAGCTGTGGCGTTTACCCGCACGATAATCCCAGCACTTTAACATCGTGTCTTATACATGTGCATTATAAGGAGACTGCGAGACCACATCGTGAGATGTCCAAACACTAGATTGCATTCTCTTGTTCCTGCATTTGCTCTACGTGCAACGGCCGCCACCTCCCCGCCCCTATCTGCTCCTGGTGCCTACGCCTCACCAGTTCATTCCGAGAACCATAGCGAAGATCGTAACACCTGTACACGATAGGAAACAGTATAAAAGTTTTTTATTGTGATTACCGAGCAAGACTCGCAACTACCCGGAGTCAGTGCGATTATGGCATTCCCAATTTTTAATGAATATTTGGAGACTTAATGAGGTAGGGGTGGGGGAGGGGTGATATAGAAAGAGGACGGTTTGGGAAGTATTTGGCTATCAGATCTTGCGACTAAACATATCTATAGAAATTTCAAGCATTTTTATTTCGAAAAGTCATATCGATGGCTCTGTAACTGCAACAAGTCGAAATCTGTTATTTCGAGATAATAAATATTTTGATACCCATATTGTTTCGGTTTTTCAGACATGTTACAGTTTAATACTGGGCCATCGATAATAAACGTAATCAACACGTAATAAACACTAATGTATAACCTATACCAAGAAGATTACTTTTTCTCGAAGGTTTGCATCGGGAGAGCGAGAGAAAAGCAATATTGAAAACCGCCTTGTCATTAATAATGAATCATAGTTAAAGTTATGTCAATCAAAGTTTTGACTCGAAGGTCTCTTTCCGAAATGCGATACTCTTCTTCGGACAAAGTGTGTCCTAATTTACACACCTGCTCCGAAGGAAGATAATATACTAACCTCAAATAAGAGTTTTCTAAATAGTTGTTTACTTCACATATTACATTATTTAAAAAAAATTAATCCGTTACAATTTTTAAGGGAGATGTTCGGTTAAAACGATAGTAACTAATATCTGAGTGTTACTGGAAAAGGCAAAAGGAATGTTATGAGTGACGCTTCGTGATTTTATGGGGGACTCTAGTGACCCCCCAAAGTATGTTATTTTTTTTATCTTCAGGTATATAAAGGTTAATCTCTTTGAAAATAAAAATAGAAATTATTACATATTACAAATGCACACTTTTATTAAAGCGTCCATCCAAATATCGACCTCTATGAAAGTTAATGTTCATGATCACATAAGAAGCGTTGCTCGATTGTCTATTAAAATATTATAAATACATACATCGATTTAATTTTAAAATTATTTACATCAAAAATCGTTTTTGTTTATATCAAGAATTTTCATTATCCACTGAAAAAAATCAAGTCCAATAATAAGGTCCGTACTCTCCAGTCTCGATACTCAATCGGGGACAAATAATATGTAGGTAGCTTGGCTGAATCCTGTATCTCAAAGGACAACCAAATTAGCATGCACAATGCAAATGTAAGGCCGTGTATACAGTGTAGCCTTTTGAATCAATACCAAACGAACAATGCCGAATGCAATAATTATTTCCAAGTTCTCATTAGGTCCGATTTTTCTGCTGCAAAGGCGAGAGAAAGGGAATGCCTTCGAATTAGGATCCGACAGTGCATAAAGGGTGTCAAGGAAATGCTACAAAAAATCTATTGATCAATATGTTTTAGAACTCTCCTTTTCGATTTCTTTAGATATTATTGAGTTAGTTCAGTAAATTATTAAACTCAAGTAGTAAATCAAAGTTTTAAAATAATTACTTACCAGCCATCAATGCATTTCCCAGCAGAAATGGGGAGAATGGGTGAATTTTCACATAGTATCTCTATCCTAACACACGTTTCATCCATATGTATTCATCTTTTCATTAGGATCTTTCTGTTTTCCAATTCTCGATAATATTATAATACACGCTATATACAATCGTGTCATATCTCTCCAGAATTTAGTCTCCCCGACTACTTTTTTACCGTCTTGCGCGTCCATCTATCAATTTTTCAGATCATATTATTCGTAACCCACTTCTGATAGCGATGCTGGTTTTGTTGAGATTTAGTCTCCTTAATGGTGGCATTCATCAAACTTAATAATGCATCGGTTTTTGCAATCTGTGATCCTTCTCAGCTTCTACAAGTTGGTCAGAACGAGATCCAAAAGTTGGCCATGAAGTTTTGGTTTTCCTACAGGCTTCGAATCAGTTTTTGTTTTACATAACTCCACACAGGAGGCCCCCAGAAAAATAATTTCCCTTCGGGCCTATGTCAACATGACGACATTGACGACGTGATTTGATTCCTGTGCAAGTCCTCCATCATAGCATAAGTTACAATTACAGCTTCTATTGATGGGTTTATGGAAAATAAAAATAAATAAAACTATCTTTGTTTAAAAATTTTTGTTTGTTTTGTCAACATTTATTTTTTTTATATTTTCTTATGAAGCGGTAACTTGGTGATGTGACATTATAATTTAAAAAGTAGAACAATAATGCCGGTCGGCAAAATTATAAAATAAAAGTGATGTAAACAAAGTTATTGTTTTATTTTTTTTATTTATTTTTTTATTCTTCATTATAAGCAAAAGTGAAGTTTGTCGGTTTTAGAATAAATTGTATCTTTTTTATAACAAAAATACATGCATTTCTTCCAGAATTCTATTGATAACTTATAACCGTCGGTAACTGTTATTATTCCTCCTTAAATTACTTACTCACTGTTATTCTCCACTTCACTGTGTTCGAGACACAACTACACAATACATACCCGCTATTTTGTTTTGGACCTGTACATACTCAGTACACGCTGTGCGAGGGAATGCAGGAGAGGTCACGCGTTGTTAAAACCTGTTCGTTTTGTATTTCACGATTTGTTAAATCTAATTGAATGCACTTCTCGCAATGTCTGTTTATAATAATTATTACTTGTATTCTTCTACCTTCTGTTCTGTTGCTCCTTGTTAAATCTTGGGACTGTTCGTGCTGCTTTGTGTTCCTTCTTGGTACTACTTACCGGTTAGGTTAGGTATCTACTATTTAGCATTCAGGTATAGATAAAATAACTAACTTTTTGTTTGAAAAATTATTTGTTACGGTTAGGGTTCTATAACTCAACTCTTTCATATCGTCATATCAGAATATGATGTAAAGTGTGATCTGAAGTTCTCTCTTTCTAAAACACATGTCTGACCTTAAGAGAAAGGGAGATAGAACGGGGATTTTGAGGACCGTCATTTGGTTCCCGATACGGAACGACTAGAATCAAAGGGTTGAACCGTTACAATCAATTTGAACTCATGATACAGTACAAACTTATGAAAATTTTTTGACAGATGCATTGACATATTTAAATGTTTTTTCAACAAACCTTTTAGAACAAATATATTTCAAAGTTTAACCCTTGAAATACAGTATCATTCTTTAATACCACTTCATATTCGTATTATTAGGATCAACAAAAAAAAATTATTGCCCATGAAGTATGATGAAGCTTTAATGAGTTAAATATTAAAATAAATAAGTGAACTAATTACATTGAGATGTTTATTAACACATGACATTTTTGTTAATAGTATGGTCATTTACTAATTAAACAAAAATCAAAATATGTTTAATTTATTGGAATAATTTAATTTAATTAGTTATTCGAAAAAATTGAATGTTCGTTGTAGTAGAAAATTCAACAGATGTCCCACTATATAGATTGCAAATAAATTCGGGTACAATCTTGCAGCCATACAAAAAGACAGCTGCCAAAATTATTTGGAATAACTAAAGATGATATTAGTAATGTAATGACGAATTAAGTCAGACATAGTTGTATTATATAGAATCATTAACAACCTGATTGACAGCCCTGCCATCCTCGCCACTATCAAATTAAATGTACCGGCGGGGAATACAAGACAAACTGTAACATTTTTCTGCAACACCTACACAACCAACTATCAGTATCATTCGTTAACCAATAAGATCAGAGCAACAGGTTTTGAGGTGTTGTTGATGTATTTACTGACTCCATTTATACGTTGAAGCGTCATCTATACCAACACTTTTATGAATCTTACGATGTGTAATATTATAGCTTGGATAATGTAGCGATAATGATCTGTGTTATAATATTGTTCTGGTTTTCTATTTTATGTCACTGTTAAACGTATGAAAAAGATTGTTCTTTACTTTATGGCTTAGAATCTGTATGTACTTGTAATTTTTGATAGCTCTTTATATAATGTTCTAAAATCCATATAAAAGTCCAGATGGGCGTATAATCAAATAAATAAATAAGTAATTCTCAAAATTAAGGTATGATATCGATAAAAATGACGGAAAGTAATAAGGTCTCATTAGCTAAGTGGTTAGTGTGCTAGTTCCGAAAAGAAAAAGGTTCTGGGCTCGATTTCCAGTTGCATCCGTTACGTTTTTAATTATTGTATTAGTTCTGTTTCCAATTGTCATTTGAGATTTGTTAATAAGTGATTAAAAATGTTCAATTTATTTTTTATAACTTTGTTTGTAAACCTCATTGTAATATTTTAATCATTGAAGAAGATAATATTAACACATCCCTAATGAACCACGAAACCGAAAAAACAACAGAAATTAAAAAGATTTCAGTCGCATCTGGGACTCGAACCCAGGACCTCTACCTATCCGGGGTAACCGCTTAACCAACTTAGCTAAGGAGACCAGTACAATTTACGCCATTTACACCGATATACTTCATGTTCAAGATTTATTAATATTATCCTCAATTTTTTTAAATCCCATATTATTGGCTGCTGTCCTTATGATGATTGCAAAGTTTCATCCAGAACTCAATTGCAATCGGAACAGAGTCTCGGTTGTCAATAGATGTCTCATATAAATAAAAATCGGGTAGGTATATCCGAGACTCTGTTCTCTAGACCAACAACGAGATAATCGACACTTTTCACACGCCTGTCATTATTGTTTCTTGCGAGAAATTCTGCTTTTCGTAATAACTTGTATTACCTATTATAGACTTATCGACACCTATAATAAGCTGGCGCGAACAGTGAAAGCCCGGCATTACACGGTCGGAATAAGTGCAATATATCTTTGTCGCCCTTATATTATTAAATAACTGTAGAAGAAACATCACAGTTCTGAATTTTCATTACCTAATTCATCTTTTTATCTACTTATTTCATAACGATTTACCTACCTGTATTGACATTCTCGACTATTAAAAAGTTATCCGAATTAAAAGGAATGAAAACTCCTGTGTTATGAGCTTTAATAATAATAATAAGTGTTTATTCCGGTATGTGGAGGTATGGGTAGGTTAGTGCAGTCCCACACATTCCAAACAAAATATACATGCAATAGTTGTAAAAAAAATATATATATATATATATACAAAAAGTTTAAGAAATAAAATAATAATACGATAGTAGGTGAATATACATCACACATAAAACAAAAATTAAAAAATATAATTAAAATAACTAATAAAAATTAAATATATCAAAATAACGCCTTTGGCATTATTAAATTTGGACAGTTTTTTTCTGTCTGAAATTTAAGTTAGTTAGTTTTGAGTTAACCCAACATTTGTCTGCTCTTACCTTCAGTTTCATCATGAGCGATAGATCTTTGAAATATTATTTTACCTCACATAAAATAAGAAAATACATTATGAGTCGTGAAGTGCTGAATCTCTAGCGAAACCGGATTGTAATGCAAGCATATTAAATGTAACTGAAAAATAGTTAACTTTGCCTAGCATTTGGAAAAATCTTATTGCGCTATGTTCATTAATAGACATCGTTTTAAATGCATTTACATATTTCCGCATGCATAATGCATATTTAAGCCTTTTATCGGAATTAACTAATACATATTTCAGCCATTCTATAATTTAACGAATGAGTTTTTTTTTGTCTTTTCTGAGGAAACGAACTATTTTTGGAATCGGTTAGTTTTGAAAATTTGAGTTTTTGTTAGAAATGCCCATGTTTGAAATTCAGCGTAATGCCGCGTCCGGACGCGTACTCGTATATGGAACGCGAATTCGTCGTTTGTACGGCAATACGAACATGCAATGCAATAATCGTGAGGCGTTCGCGCTGATCCGTCGCCTGACGGTTTTTGACGCGAACACAAGGGGATTCGTATGTGGAGTGTAGAACAATCACTCGAACTAATCAGTTCATTTCAATGAAATTCTATGTTTTGGAATCCCAAAGACCGTGAATTCTTAAAAATGTTATCGAAAACCAACGCTCGGGAGGATATAGCTCTTATCCCGGGGAGAAGTGTAGAAGATTGTAAAAATAAATTGACAAGTTTCCATTCTATATCGGAGGGAAAAAGCAAAAAGCAAAAATTAATCAAGGTACCCGAAAGGCAATTTTATTATTTCAATCAATAGGTGATAAGTGAAAAACAAGGTGAAAAGTAATGAAAATCCTCTTTTATACCTACAAGTCAGTTCTCCACCATCGCCGCACCGACAGTCTTTGCCGTTCAGTTACTAAATACGAATACAAGTACAGAAAAGTTGGGCCAGCAATCGCGAGCGTTCTGCTTGACATTTTGCAAATAACTAAATATGCAACACGAGCAAACAGGATTCGCGTCTCATTCGCGCTACTCGTGGATCAACACGAAGAGAACAGGATTCGCGTGAGATTCGTGTACCGTCCAAACTATTCGCGTTGCATTACACACGTCTGGACGCGCCATTACACACCCCTGCTACGACTACTACTTACGATAGGCTTGTTTGCGAATAATTCAAAGCATCGGTTGCGATGGTGAAACTTCCGCAATGGCAAATTCTACAGTTGGCAGTTTTTAATGATAACTTGTAAATCGGTCTTTATGCGTGCGTGTCTTTATAAAAAAAAAAACGCTTTCAAAGCATTTATTAACAAATCTGACATATCCTAGTACCTAACTGTCATTCGATTCGCTATTAAGGTCCCACACCTCAGAGTTGAACAACATCTATCATATAAAGTGACTGGATTGTCACAGGATAAATTAGCATTGGACCCGCGGTGTCGGGATGATGGGTGACTTGGTGTCGCGGTGTCCGGGTGGGGAGTAGGAGCGCTAATGATTTCTCGCGTCTGTATATTACAATCAGATAAAGATTGCTCTGACAATAAATAAGGTTTTTATTCACTCTCCGGTGAGAGGACACTGTCTTTGTTGGGGTGACCATGCGTCTCAATAACGTGGAAATGAGAAAGTTAAAACGGTATGATAAAATTTAAATCTGATATGGTGCAATGATTATTTTTCTAGGTGACCTACTACATACGTGAAGGGTGGGGGTGTAGTTCTCTCCAAAGTAAAAAAGCGTGGGTGATTCCAGATTCGAACCCAATAAAATAACTTTTGAAATGCGTTTTAGCTATACGATACATATAACATAATAATAATAATTGGATGATTTTTATAGCGCCGTTTTTTGGAAAATCACCTTAAGGGCGTTGTACAAATATTACTTCTTATTCTTTTTCTAATAATGTACAAACAGATACAGAAAAAAATACTTACCCGGCAGGTCGCTTCAGATGAACACAGTTTTATTAGAAAATTTAAGTATAGAGACGATAGTTTTACAGTTGCTATTTTATCCTCCTTTTCTATTGATGTTACATTTATTAGAAGATTGGTGGCTCAAGAAGAGTTGGTATTTATTTTAAATATTTATAATTTTTATAACTGGAAAATATTTATAAAATGATCTTAAAAAGCGTAAGAAAACGATATTAACATTTTTTATTTATTTTTTACACTTTTAGTTATTTACAGTTTGCGGGCTGTGGACGCATTTGCGCACCGATGTATGAATTTTTTAAACTTTTTCTGTAAGTGACTTTAGGTAAGCACTAACCGGCTAGTCTAACTTAGCACTTTACTTGTGCATTTCTTCAATTTATGGATATGATTAGCTTACTGTGATGGTAATAAGAGATTTTAAAATATTATCAGGTTATTCGGAAGATTTGTCTTTCTTTTAATAAAAAATGTTTTCCGTGTAGACACTCTCACCTACATTATTTCATCTTCCTTTCAGCTGAATATAACCTACATTTATGTTGCCTTCCTTGCACATAAACCCACGTTATTTCGTCTACTTTGCAGTCGTAACTACATAAATGGTTTGTAGACCTTGCTTTGGAATCATTTGATTTTGTCTACCTTACACTCGTACTTACACATTTTAAATATCTTCCAATAGACTCTACATATTTTATATTTGTTGCAGTCCTACTACACATTCAGTCTACATTTCACTCCTATCTACATAAGTTATCCAAGTTGCACTCGTACCAATATATTTTATCTACGATGCACTCATAGACTCATATTTGAACTCCATCTCTCCACCTATTATTCTCCTCTTATTTAATCCCGCGTTAGAACCATACCCCACATGGTCACCGTCTCCTAGACACACGGCTGGCTGTTAACAACGACGTTAAAGTTAAATTTATTTAACACTTTTTGACAATTTATCGTCCGGCCTGTGCCCCGGGGCGACTGCGGCTAGGGCTATGGGAACCTCCTTTCCTTGCACTATTGACTATGGTATCCCACACCCGATACCAGTTCCTGGCTCCCTAGGAATACTGCCTTAGTACGAACCTTACCGTATGAAGGTAATCGTTATTCTTTGATCATCGTGTACTCGTAGTATGTTAGTTCGCAGGTGTTAACTGAATATGGACATGAAAATGTAAAACTATATTTCTGGTGTAATATTTATTTTCTAAACGATATACAAATAATACGTAAGTAGGTAGGTATTACCTGGATATATTTTCAAATGTTTGTCCGTGTTGTAACTTGTCAAAGTTGTAGATTTAGTAGTCTATTAAAAACTAAGAAATCAACGCGAACAACAAATTTGAAGCTTGAATGCTTTTAAAAAGATTTGTTTTTGTTATTTTTGAAACAATTGTTACTTAGTGTTTGGAGTAATAATAGTATGTACCAGTGGGGTGCAGACCATAAAGGCTGAAAAACTGTGCCTACCTAAGAAAAACGAATCATAGAAAGAAGAAAAAAATAGAACAAATTTCTAAGCGAAATGTATTTTTTCCATGAATTTGGTAAGGAACCTGTACCTTCATTTATTCAGTTGGCCACAACAATTTGTGGAATATGAAAATAAAATATCCATTTTGAAGTATACAATCCACATTCATACCTGAAATCTACACAGCCTACATTTAGTCATAGGGCAATGCACGCCACTGGTAGGCACCTATAATTCCCCAAAGGTTCTGTGCAAGATATTTTAAATCATTTTTTGCGCAATATGTGAAATTGAAAACATCAGATTCGTAAAGAATGCAAGGCTGGTGTAAGGGTTATGAGCAAGATTAAGAAAGGGACGTTTAGATGGTTTGTGCATGTAGATCGAATGAACGAAGAAAGGAGTGTAAGGAGAATATATGACCCGAATGTGAATGGAAGAAGGAGCAGGGGAAGCCCGAGGAAGACATGGTACGATCAAGTGAATCAAATACTTGAGTCGGGCCAAGTCAGAAGTCGGAATAATAGAAGAGAATGTATGAGACGACATATGAATGTGAATGAAGCACGAAGTGTATGCCAAGATCAAGAACTAATTCAAAGCTTTTACAAATACGCAACCATAATATGTGTACTAACTTCAACGCTTGGCACGACATTACGATCTATATGAATATGAAGTTTTTTTTCCCAGTGTTAATAAAACGGTGACAACTGTTTTGGCGTTTAAGTCATTTTAAAACTGTGGTTAGGCCACATTGAAACGACTTATTTATACGATTTTATTTACCTCTACGCAATTTTAATTTTTGGCGTTTGACAAGACGTATTAATATTTCCTGTAAAACACATTTACTTAGAATTCAATTGTGATAATTAAAATTCTTTATTCTGTAAGGCACCAAAATACTTGCAGAACCTAATGGTAACATTATTAAATTTGATTAATAAATTAAAAATAAAATATGTAATAATAATACGGGCTTACTGATGGACTTCCTCCATACGTCATATTAGCACCGCTGCCTGTTTCATACATGACTTAATTTTGGATTTGGGGCCAAAATACACACTCAAACTGAATGATATATTATTTAAATTAAAGGTTTAGTAAATATGGAGTACGGATGAGAAGTATTTTATTTATTTTTGTTTTACATTATGTATAATATTGTAATATTGAAAAAAAAATTGTATATGCTATGAAAAAAAAAATTAATAATTTTACAGGCAATTTAGAAAATTATTTCAGGGTCTATTGTGTTTTTAAAAAAAAAGTATCATTTTTTCAATGTAAATATGTTTACGTAAACAAAAATATAAAAATATAAAGATTTAAAAAAAAAACTTATTTTCGGGTCGGTATTTTAAATTATGTACGGCAAATATCTATTCCAACGTAAACTGGCCGTTTTTGATTTAATTTAAAGTCCGCCATAAAGCTTATTTTAATTTATTTTTTTTAAATTTTATATTTTATTGTATTTTCAAATGGGTTAAGCTTTTAGACGTTTTTTTAAATCACCGTTAGCCCCCAAATAATTATTAGGTGTGCTCCTAAAATCGCGAAAAATCAATTCTTTAATGGCCTATATTTAATAATGTAAAAAAAATTACTTCTAATCCGTACTAGATATTTACTATACTTTTTGATGAAAATAAGATCATTAGGTTTATGTGAGTAATGAAACAAGCCGAGCAGCTGTTCCTCTTAAATATTTACTTGAGATATATTTTTATGGCGACGTCTACCCACGCATATAATTATTAATTTTATATTAACAAGAATATACATATTTAAATTTTAAAGGTGCGGTTTATTAATTCACCGTTGATACAAACAAACAAAAACATAGTGATAGTGATGATTTTATCTCGAATATTATGGAATGTGGATTAATGAAAATATCGGCATTTATCTCTTTTTTTGCAATTAAATCCTTATATTTTTAATCTTCATATTTTCTTCAGGCCAGTTTTAACAACTTTAACATGTCATTGTAAAATGCTCATAAAATAACATGGTTTTTATTTTAGTTATTTTTATTTGATAAATAATTTTCGTTTTTATGTGTTTTGCCAACTTGAATCGATCAATTAGGAATACAACTTATTACGGCGGGTATAAAATCCCACGCTAAAGTAAAATTAATTTTAAACCCATAAGTGTGTGTTTATTTTAATGACATTGATTTTTATCACAAAATTTAATGGGAAAGTCTAATATTTATGTAATAAAAAATGTCTACTCTGTCTATAAAACCAAAAAAACACACATTTTCCTAATCGAACGGTAAAATTGAAAATATTTATTCGTTAGCGGCTCATAAAAGAATCAACAAATATACAGGTTCCTGGAGAATACAATACGTGATATGTACAGAAATTTTGTAATATTTTACCCCAAGTGCGCTTTTACTATTTCTCCATCATCGGTGAGAAGTATCGCTCTAGGTTCTTGCGAGACTTCACAAAGATCGAGGAAGAATTTCCGTATCGCGTAGTTGTTACTTGGAATATTATTAGCCGCGTTGTGTCTGCAGATGTGCAGACTCATGATATTTTTTGCTATATTAAAAGTTTTTATGTGAAAATAATGTTGACCGATTAGTATCTGAAGCATCGGGTTCCCACACAAGTGTCGCGGATTCATTCCTCTCCTAGCTAAATCCTCCATTATTGTAGGTGCCTGCAACATTTTTCGATTAGGCCGCTCGTTGACGATCCGGTAAGGAATCGACGTAAACTGGATGCGTGATACCGAGAGCGCGCCGTTCCATATATTTCTATTGGCGCAGGTTAACGGCGCGTGGGTGGAGCAGGAACGGCGCGACGTACTTCCAGTATACAGCAAGCGGTACGAGGTTTCAGTAGCTTCTCGATATTATCGCGTCACCGCCGAGATCACAAGAACTTTTTTCTCTTTTGGTTAAAAATAGCTTTTAAAATATTCTTGTTAAATTATTAATTAGGCCCATCAATGATATCATAAAAGCATTGTGGATAAATGCGAAATTTTTCGATTTTGACAGATCAGTTCAGCGTTTAGCGGTAAAGCTGAAACATTTCCTTTATTTTTGCTACACCCGCTTTATGTCGATTCTTTACCGGACCGTCAGCGAGCGACCATGTAATGATTGGAATGTGAGAAATTATAATGTTATAAGGTTATTCATAACCCTGAAATATTTGGTAATCTATTTTTTAAAGTTTTATATTAATTAATCAACGCTATACAGATACCAGATATAAACTCTATATTGTAAACACATTATTTGTGTGATGATATTCATAATACCTAATAGATATTACAATTGATTCATTCTTTTTTTTATTTGTGTATTGGTGTAAATTTAATAATATGTGAAAGATTTTGGCATGGAATTAGTCCATTATTTTTTACACTGGATGGTGCAGGTGATCTTGGTTTACAGGTGTGAGGTGTTATAATATATGATCTGGATGTTTGCGTTATTTGTCGCAAAAAGTCCGGTTTCCTGTATAGGGTAACGAGTTTCATGTAAGAACAATTAATCGATGCTACAGCCTTCTTCCGGAGATAACGTAATTGTCACGTAACACAATAATACGTCGTTTAAAAATAAAAATTACGTGCTTATTTACAGAAAATTGTACTATAAAAAACATTGAATTAAAACAAAGATACACGTGACTTACATACTAGTTATGTAAGTTAAGATAAGAATTTTTGTGAAATACCACCATAAAGAATCGAAACGTTGCTTGAAATTGCTTTAGACGTGTTTATTGACTTTATCTAAAACAATAAATAACAACAATCAATCACACATATTAGAAACACTAGATCTCAGAATCAAAAACACATACAACAAGGAATCACAAACACAACATTTACACAAAAAAACTTCTTATTCTATGGTACTAAACTCTACAACAAAATCCCACCATCCTTCAAAAATCGCAACAACCATAATAAATTTAAAAATCAAATAAAACACTGGATACGTTACATAGGTAGATCTGAAATAGAAAACACATTAACACCAAATACAGACTAACCCCGAAACCACTTAACTGCACTTAAAACACCCCACCTAAGAATTGTAATTTTTTTTTCATCAATTTAATATAATGTAATTTAATATTTTGTAAATGACATCCTCAGCACGCGAAATCCCAGTGAGGATATCATTATTTATAATTTTGTTATAAAAAAAAAAAGATAATAAAACATTGTTATTAATATTATCATATTATTATCTTTAGTGATTGGATATTTATTCGACTTTTCTCTACTCCTTTTTCTAACCCACCCCTCTCTCTTCATCCTCAAAAATATGTATTGCCATAGTCCCACTAGCTTCGGGCATTTTTGAACTCTTTGTATTCTCACATACAGTATTCACACAGTATTATGGACTTCAGTGAACAAGTATTTTAAGTATAACAGCGGCGTTCATTGCTCCTTGACCAAGAGTAAGCTATAGTTTTTCAGGTGTTGATTATTATTATTCATCGTGCCGTAATACATGAAGGATAATGCGCTCAAGGGAGATTGCAACATTAGATATTTACCGAGCAGAAATAATTTCTTACAGAAGGACGATGATGGCTTAAGAAATTAATGTAAATTTTTTGGTTCAATAATTTTGTTACAAGAAAGATAGTCACAACTTGGCAGCCTTTATGGGCTGCACGCCACTGGTAAACATACTGGTACAATGAGCGTTTCACCATACGAGAGGTAATTTTTTTATCTTAACCACTTCTGACTAAGTAGACATAAATCTCCAAAAGCCTTGAGAGCAAATTACAACCACACAATCATATTTTCATTATTTAATAATAACCACTAGGATTTGTTACCTGGTTAAACACATTAAAAATACAATGTGTACCTAAAGGCATGAAAAATATCCAATTAAGAAATAAATAAATTAAAATAACCACTCACACGGAGATAAAAGTAATTTGTGCAAAATGAGTGAAATAAATTATTCTCAAACCATCGCTGTTGTCCAAGACAAAACAATATGACTTCATTCGGAAGCTATTAATTTTAAAAATACGAGTTTCACTCGTAATAAGTAAGATGTGTTAAAAATAATATGGTGTGAATTATGTTTTAGAACAATGGACCACTGTAACACGTGTCTGTGATGAGTGTGCTCTGTAAATGAATGAATGTTTTTTTTATTTAACTAGTTTTAATTGATATAATATTTTATATCTAACAGTTGGGACTATAATACGTTCAGAACTATTAATTAAATGGTAAAAAAAATCTTTCCAAATATCTATTTTGTAGGACTTAACCTATTTTGTATTGTAGTTGGCTCTGGTATTAAGTTTAGTAGGTGTTTTAAAGGTAAACTCTATTTAATGTTAAATCCATTTGAAAACATAGTCATTAAGATTCTGAAGGGAACGAAGAGAGAAGGGAGATAGTCACAATTTTGCATAATGTTCAGGAGAGTATGTTTATACTTTGAAATTGTGTAACTAAGAAATTAATATAAGTACATTACATGGTCGTGTATGTTTTGTAATTATCCAATGCAATAATGTAAACAAACATATTCACTTAGCTTCAAAATAATTAAAAATCCGAAGAGTCAGAAACAACAAAGGAAGGGGGGATTGTCCCGAACAATCCCCTTTTCCCCCCTGATATTTCTGATATTTAAAACACAAATTGCATAGTGGTAGTTCATACTCATGCTCTTCAAGACTAGGTTGTGACCTTTTTTAAAAAATCAACGATTACCGTAGACTCCCACATCTCTGTGGTATATTAGTTGAGGTTTATTCTTGGTAATATGAAGTTCTCGAATGAGTCTGTTTAGAAATTGAATTTTTCGTTTATATAAAGTTGTTAAGAAGTTGGTCCATGAAAAAAAAAAGATTTTGAGCCACACTGATCACATCAAAACGGTACTGGTTTATGTCTGGCGTTTTTTTTTAATGTGGAAACCCAATATTGAGAAGTTTCTGCCTTTGCTTTCTGGTTAACCAGGCCCGTATTTTTGTCGCACACTAAGCAGGAGTAACCTAGAACAGGAAATCCTATCTTAATCCAGTCGAATATTCTTTTTACGTTAGATAATATAGGAAATAGAAAACTGTGTAAATTTTATTCTGTCCACCACATGAAACAAAACAAAATCCAACTTCCGCGCTAGTAGGTCCGAAAAGTTATATACAAAATGTTGAAGAAAACTAGAATTTATACTTTAATGAAAAATACACTTTTTGAATTCGATGGATACTCGATTGCATACTGTCAAATTGTAAAATGCTTTTGTTTCATTTTTTAGCCATTGGGGGTTTACTTCAAATCATCTTTTAACCGGTACGATCACCTATGTACGAGTATATTAGCCTGTATCTAAAATGAATCAAAGAAAACACAGGATTCTGAACAAAATAACGTATTTGGTTTGTTTTAACTAAATTATGGACTATCCCCCTTCTCTCCCTGTGCCCTCCGTGCTATCACCAAAGAGGAGGCTGATAAGGACAATGGCAGTAGGGGAGTACGGGAAATACAATTTAATGGAGAATTGGATTTAGAAAGTTGTCACCAAACAAGGTTAGCAATCCGCAGCGGAGTTCTGGTACCAAACCTGATTTATGACAGTGAGGCATGAAACTGGCAGAGGAATGACGAAAATAAACTGAATGCAGTAGACATGAGATCCATGAGGCGTGTGCGTGCTTCAACCGTGTATGACAGTATAGCGAATGAGGAATAATGAATGACCAACAATGTAAGCGTGATGAAAAAGAAAAGGGGTGCTTTGAACATTTTCAGCGGATGGATGGAGAACAAAGTGTCGGAGAGGATAATATAGATGCGGAAGTGGATGGAAGAATAAGTTACGGAAGCACGCAAGAAGACCAGAGTAGTAGATACTCTAAGTATCGCCTTGGTGAAAGACCACAATTCAGAATCGAAACGTCATTTGAAATGGCTTTAACCGTGATTGGTGACTAGATAGCCAAGAATTTTACAACCTACATCTTTTTCAATTCAATTTACTTTATTCCTTTTAAATATTTTGCAAAATTTACATGTTAAGGGATTTTTAAAGAGTTGCTGATTGATTAGTTGATTTTTAAGACATTGCTAAATAAGACACGATGTACAGTATTAAAAAATATAAGAAAAATTAAAAGAAAGAAGGTAGACATATATATATACATAAAACTTACTGGTATTAAACAAGTAGCAATACAACTTTCTGTTAAAGCGCAACTTCATTTATGCTAAATATGTCGATATCCAAATCTATTTAACATCAACACAAAATCGAGCTGGTAGATAAAACAGTCTATGCTGTCTGAGACAGAGGTAACCGTCGGGAACATAGACATTAATTCTCTCCATAATAGCCGAGTTTTCGAACCATCCACGGAATCGTCTGAAGAAATGCTAGTGGTCTAATTTTTAAAAAACATGGGAGGATCGAGTAAATCAAATACTCTAGTCGGGTAATGTAAGAGCCGGAATAACAGAAAGGAATTCATGAGACGATGCACACATGCGAATTGAGCAAGTGATTTCGTTAGTAACATATTTTCTATCATTCTTTCGTGATCGGTCCCCACTCGAGTTGTTATCCGAACAAAGTAATAACATGGGAGTTAATTGCATTGTTTCATTTCGTATATTTTAATCGTTTTAATTTATTTGAATGACAGGCAGTAAGAATCGGGATGAATCCATCAAATTAACACCGACTTGATGACCGTGCGGTCAGCGCGCATGCAACTCTAATCGTGGTCATGGTTCGAAATTTTCTATTCTTTATTCATACACCATATCTCGAACTAGCTCGCCTCGCAGGGAAGGTGAATCGTTGTAACAATATGATACGATGGAAAAGTATAACGTAAAACCGTACAGGTAATTTGCAATTAAAAGGTAAACAAAATAATAATAAAATAAAAACAAATAAATAAAATATCCGCCGTTCTAGGTTTATTGTTGTAGTTTTATGAAGTTAATGAATTATGAACAAAAACTAGAAAATTGGCAGGTTTATGACATTTTTATGTATTTTTTAACAATTTGTTTCAACTAACCAATCATCTCGCCGTTTGTCCGCCGGGGTAGGCAGAAAGAACGGACCGCTAAACAACTCCGTCTTGGCACACTACTGGCTTAATTCTCATTCATACATCGTTTCATACATACTCTCCTGTTGTTCCGACTCTTGACATAGCCCGACTCAAGTATTTCGTTCACTTGATCGTGCCATAATAATAATAATGACGGCCTCCGTGGTCGAGGTGTAAGGCTCTCGACAACTAATCCGAAGGTCGCGGGTTCAAATCCCGGCGTGCGCAAGTAAATTTTAATTAATTCATTTGTGCTGTTTCACAATTAATTATTTAAAAAATAATATATAGTATATTTGCACACATTCCAGAGTAGAAGATACTCTCAGTATCGCCCTGGTGAAAGATCACAATTCAAATTTGAAACGTTGCTTGAAATGGCTTTTAGATCTGAATAGCCAGGTATTTTCCCACCATCCTCTTCCCCTTCTCCTTCCTCTCCCCAATACCTTCATCCTCACAATATTCCCAATTGGGGATGCCATAGTCTCACTGACTCCAGACGGTTGGGACCAGTTGGGACTCTTATGCGGTATTCATATAAAAAGGGTTAATTTCTATACCGCAGTTTTGTGAAGGTTCACCTCAAGCGCCATGTCTTCCTCGGGTGTCCCCGGCTTCTTCTTCCATTCGCATTCGCGTCATATAGTCTCATTACACTCCTTTCTTCGTTCATCCACTCTACGTGCCCAAAACATCTAAGCGTCCCTTTTTTAATCTTACTCATTACGTTCACATCAGCTTTGCATTCTTTGCTAATCTCAACATTTTTCTCACGGTCGTACGTAGTTTACAATAGATGGCATTCACTCTACTTTCATCCTTCTAGTTCATCCTTCAGGGTTGCTAGCTTCACTTCACATTTGTTTAACTATTGTTTTTGTTCATATTTATTATCTTCACCTCTTAGAAGTATGTTTGCCATAACTTGTAAACACTCGGTCGGATTAAGAGGTATGATAATAATTAAGGAAGAAAAAAAATTAAAACATTGTTATCTCAGAAATCTTTAATCATCTTTTGTTCATCGCATTGAAAATAATATTGTGACCCGCTCGACTTCCTTCGCTTCATTGGAGTCGACTTCAGAAATTCTAGTAATTAACTTTTACGTACACAATTTAAAGACGTGCATTTTCGAATGAAAAAATATTTAAAAAATATAAACGCTCCTATTATTATTTCGAAAGAAACAGGCAGTGTGGGCTGGGACAATGAAAAAACCACATAAAAACGGCTATTAACTTAAAAGAAATACAATACGTACGAGTCACATTATGTTAATTTCCACCTCCGCGATAAATGAAGAATAATAAATTCTACTTCTGGTAAACACAAACACACGAGTAACTGTTCTCATTATATTTAAGTCTAAAATACGACCCGCATTTTCTTAGAAGTCGTATAAAAAGTGACCTCATACCATGACTCGCCTTGATGGCTGCTTTTGGGCCGCTTGCCTTGTGCCTTGTGGCTTATGGAGTCGGCGCTGGAAGGAATCAGCTGGTTTGAAGCCTGGCCTAGCCCAGAAAGCGTAGTTGAACGTGACTTTCACTGTCAGGTTGCATTTCTTGGACTAGATGCGGTGAAACGAGGCATTCAGTATTGCACGAAGACGGACATATTGTACCTTTATCTTTACCGTAATTGGACGTTGTTATGCAAAAGGCATCCAACGCAAAAAGATGAATTGGGCAATACAAAGAAATTTATTTATATTGCGACATTTGTGGGGTGATTATCAGTTTTTCTATATTGTTTTTTACATTTAGAGCTTGGATGATTTTAGTATTTAAATCTGTAGGAAAACACGAAGAAGCCGATTTTAAAAATTTGTGGTATGTCCGCTTTCTGCGTAACTACGTCCAATTATGGCTAAATCTTTTATATTATATGCAACCGTGCAGTGGGTTCGAATAGTGCAATATTGCAGAGAAAAAATGTTTAATTTTATTATTTATTTTTTTAAAGTTTTTTCCAGATCTCGGGATTAGTGGTGCGATCCCACGAGTTCAATGCAATATAACATGTGTATCAGTATATAACAAAAGATAAAACTAGTGTATTGAAAGGAGTACCGATTGAGGAATTTCACAAACTTTTGATTGGATGTAATACAAAAAATTTGGCCAAAGATTATGATATTGATAAAAAGGTATCATATGCCAGTATAATAAGCGTTTAGCCTTGTGGGTGTGAAGTTTTTTTTAAAGAGGGGAAAGCATTAAAACACGTGTTCGAAATGGATAATTAGTAAATAGTAATTAAAAAGCAAGGACACGCCGGCGTTTCTATGAAGTTTCACATTTATTAAAATCCTATTAAATTTTTAATAGTTAGTTTTGTGCCGGTCGCGCTAATAACCCCCTTTCAACATGATATTATGTATGTTTTGATGATTGTTATTGAAAAAAAAATGTTTGCATATTTACCATCATTTTTGAGTGATTTTTAAAAAAAATCTTATATACGAAAATATATTTTTTGAAATTAATAACGACGCCACAAAATAACTACACATCCATCGAAGAAATATATATTTTAATGGAAGATTTGTTTATGTTTGGTCTCATGGAATTGTTTTATAATGCAGTTTTTATTTATTGTTTTATTGATGCTAGTAATAATATGTAATAAAAATAATTCTTTAATTAATTTAGAAGCGTCGATCAAAACTGAAAAAAAGAAGTAGATACTAACTTGTGATGTTTTTCTTTTTCAGGTAAGCACTATTTCCTATTCACTCTATCCCCGACAGAAATCATCAATGAATCGTAAGTTTTTTTAAAATTATTACCCGATTAATTATGTTTCAGCACATTTAGGTAGGTTTGAATTACATTAACTAACTAAATAACTAACCATCACGCCGTTTCCACTCCGGGGTAAGCAGACAGGACGGACCGCCAAACAACTCGATCTTGGCATATGCTTCTTGTTTCATACATTCTCTTCTGTTATTCTGACTTCTGACATGGCACAACTGAAGTATATATGGATGTATTTTTTTTTTTTTTAATTTTGCTTATTTTTTTTTAATATATTTTTTATATATACTTAAGAGGAACGGCTCCGTTACCCGTTTCATACATAACTTATTTTGGATTGGAGGCCAAAATACCCATTCAAACTGAATGATATATTTTTTTTAATTAAAGGTTTAGTAAATATCTAGTACTGAGGAGAAGCATTTAATTTATTTTTGTTATAAATTATGATGTGTAAGGACATGAAAAAAAATAAGTTTCATAATTTTACATTCAACTTTGAAAACTATTTGCGAGTTTACAGTATTTTTTTTTTAATTATCATTTTTGCTTTTAAATGTGATTACGTTTTGCATGAAACAGGCCGCGCAGACGTTCCTCTTAACAACATTTTTTACATGATAAAAATAGTAGATATTTAACCCGTGTATTTTTTAAAAATGCTGGAGAAGTGTCGATAATCCATGAATATGTATTTTTTTATTTTATTTTGATTACTTTTATTTTTAGACACATGTTTTCAATAATGTGACGTAATTTTAGAACCGTGGGTAACGCGTGACGATTTTATGGCTCGAGCTATATATCGTTCTGTGGCACTCAAATACAATAATGTATCAGAACGATATATCGTTCTGTGTCACTCAAATACAATAATGTATCAGAACGATATATCGTTCGGTAGCACCTAAAGGGTTAAGTAGTAATTTTTTTTTTTTAAATTATATAATCCGTGTAGATCATTTTTATAAATAATACCTCCCTAATTGAGAAATTCTCGTGTTTAGAGATGGAGTACTACTATGGTTTTTTATACATAACATTCATTTCAAGAGTACTACCATGAACATGAATATTCTGGTGCCTATATACACTAATTGCAATTTTTTTTTTATTGATTTCCGGATTCTTCTTCCATTCACATTCGCGTCATATATTCTCAGTATATTAATTACACTATATATTATAATCCTATTGCCAATCTAGTTTATTGATTATGTTTCGCATACGTTAGGTACTGTAAAACCAAAATATCGGTTATGTTAAGCAATGGCGTGCATTGATCTATGACCAAAGGTAGGTTGTGGTGCATTGAATTTGAAAATGGTCATATGATTATTTTACTAAAAAGTGTAAATTTGTAACGGTCTCCGTGGTTGGGTGGTTACGATCCTTGGCTGCGAATCCGGAGGTCTCAGGTTCAAATCTTGGTGTGCGCAACTCGATTTAATCTAATTTATTTGAATTACTTCAAAATTTATTATTTTGAAATAATATGTAGTATATTTGCGGCACATTCCAGAGTGGTGGATACTGCCAGTATCGCCCTGGTGAAAGACCACCATTCACAATCGAAACGTTGCTTGAAATGGCTTTAACCGTGTTTGGTGACAAGATCTGAATACCCAGGTACTTTCTCGCCTTCCTTCTTCTCCATCTCCTTCGTCTCGTCAATATCTTCAGCCTCACAACATACTGGGGATTGGTGATGCCATATCTCACTGGCTCCAGACGGTTGGGGGCAGTTGGGACTCTTGTGAGGTATCACATAAAAAATAGAAATAAAAACATTTAGCAATGTAGAATAATAAAATTATTCACTAATTAATGGAAAAAAATACATATTGATCAAAAACAGCTTTTCAGCGTTTATGTCCATGAACGCCAATGATGTTTAGGTTTTTTCCAAAAATCCTAGCATTTTGTGGAATTGAAAAAAAAAACAGACTTTTACCGTCTCATTTTATAAATGCTCGGAACCTAACCTAACCTTTCGCTTCCATTACACTGCTATCCCGGTAAATGCTGAGATTTACCGGTTCAACCTAAAATAAACCACTTTTCGGACTTTACCAGTAACTTATCAACTAAAAATTTATTGAAATTTCCTTAAATATAACATATAAAATATATTATCACGTTGCTATGCCTAAAACAAGATATCGCCGGACAAAAGATAAACAAATAGCGTATTGAGTCCGAACACATGGAGAATAGAGACACGACGCTGATTATGCACCTTTGTGCTGAACCACCAACAATGGTACAATCATCATTGGTACAATTCATCCCATCGTTTTGTATTTACAATATCAATCATAAGTTTTACACAGTACACTCAAACTTTAATGATAATGGAAAAGGAAATCTATATACATAAAAAATAATGTTTGTCTGTCTGTCCTGGAATTTCTCGAAAATTACTCCACCGATTTCGCCGAAAATACCTCAGTTTGTGCTCGGAAGGCTTAGAGAATAGTTTGAATGAAAACGTTGTAAAATTAGTATGAAAAACATTGAACTCGCCTTGTTTTATTTAGGTTAGCCCTTAGATATACCACACTGGTGAGCCACAGATTACATATTCAAAAGAAAGGTTTGATTGGGTAGAATATTTTCAAAGTGGAAAACACGAGTAGGTACCTACTTAAGAACTTTTTTATTTGAATATATTATGAAAAAAAAAGTTTTAGAATGAAATGAAATTTAAAAATAAATGTTTTTTTTTCATTGTTTAGAGATAGTAGATCGCTATCACAAGGCATTACTATCGATGTCAAATCAATTATGCCACCCAAACGACAAGCGATAATTCACAACTTCATAAATTTATTTAAAAAAAAAAATCAGCTTGTATAAAATACAATTAGATTACTTCTATAGCGCCTTTTTCGTGAGAAAATCACCTCAGGGACCCATTATAACAAAAAAATTATTTTTATGTGACACCTCACAAGAGCGCCCCTGTCTGTACGGAGCACATACAGGGGAACCATATCGCCAACCGGCTGGGCAACGTTGTGAGACGGGTTAAGGAGGGGGCTGTAGAAAGGGATGCGTAGGAGGAAGGATATCGGTAGATCGTTCCACATTCGAGCCGATTTGCACAAAAACGAGGCAGAGAAACGATCCGTTCTCATGAAGCCTAAACTTATATAACTTAAGGCTAATATTTATTACTAATAAGATTTATAAGTAATTACTTACAACAGAGACTTATAGCTAGCAACTAACTGCTAAGACTTATAACCAGTGACTTACACCTACGACTTATAGCTAGCGATGAACAACTAAGGCTTATAACTAGTGACCTAAATATTTTTGACCAAGTGGGTCAATTCGCAATGCTGCTATAGGACTTACAATTATGGCTTAAAACTAGAGACATATTTAAGTTGACAAATGCATGCAAAGATTATTGCCCGTGGTGTCAGTGGAAAAGTATTAAAAAAACGTTGAAATAGTGTAAGGAGATTAAAATAGCATTGAAGTAGATAATCAGGGAGAAAAATGAATTAATCGTCATACGCGAATACCTTGGACAGGGTAATCAAAACGGATCTAAAGCAACACGGTAATTATTCTGGATACGATAGTTTAAAAGGGTTAGTCTTTAGATTTGCTCTATCGGTTAAGCTGTCAATCTTTCGAAGATGTGAAGGGCGTTTATTCCGAGCTCCTGGACCTACAACGGAAAAAAACCCGGTTTTCCGAAATTGGTATTGAGATTACACATGGGCGTAATTGATTGAATAAATTTTACTATACCATAAACTCGGTTTACCTATTGAAACTATAAATTACAATCACGTAATGAAAGAACTAAAATTATTAAAACTATCAGATAAAAGAATTGTTTCTGATAATATTTATTTTCAAATTTGTTAATGGTTTTATAGACAGCCGTGATATCATAATAATAATCGGATGATTTTTATAGCGCCGTTTTTGTGAAAAATCACCTCAAGGGCGCTGTACAAATCTTACTTCCTATTCTTACATTATTCCTATATTACATCTATTACATTTTTTTTTTGGACAGGCTATCATTACACATTATTTATTAACCATATAAAGAGATGCAGTTAAATTATTAAGTTAAATTCTGGTACACATTTACACGATTATTTACGAATGAGCGAATTTCAAGTCAAAGTCGAATTAATGCATCGATATATTTTTTTTCAAGTAACTGTAGATAAAACTCTTTTTTTTAATTCTATTCCTGCCGTAATTGATTAAAATATCTGTTTTTGTGTGAAATCAAATCTCACGACTTTCATTGAAATCTTTGACGGTAATCTATAAAGCCCGTGTTACATGACCATGGTTAATTGCATCCGTAAGCAGCTTATGGAGTGATCCCGATGGTGTTGTATTATACTCTTTTTGAGACGATTTAAATGTTCTAAAACTGTAACAATACGAACAAATAAGAATACTTGATACATAACTATAATATGATATCCAAATCTTACACATACACGACCTCCCCGACGGATTGGTAAACTCCTTGGCTCTTGAACCAGAGATCTTATGTTCGACACAAAACATCATTCAGAATCGAAACTTGACTTGAAAAGACTATAGCTCTGTTTATGAAGCAAATCTGAATATTTAGGTTGCCTCCAAATCTCTTCTTCTCGTTCTCCTTTCCCTTCCCCACCTCCTTCAGCCTCATACCACCTCCAATACCCGACCGTTGGAACTCTAATAGATATTGTAACCATAGTCGAGTCGAACACAGTGCTCAGATCGGTGGCGTGCAAATAGGCTGAAAAGCTGTGCCTACCCCCAAAAAAATAATGAAAGCAATTAAAAAATAATATTCGAAAAAAGTCAATTTTTGTTTCAAATCCTTTTTATCGTAAACGTCAACAAATAGTTTATCTTTGGCGAATTTGTGCTATTTTATTTGACTTCCTTCATCTAGTTTTGTTAACAGGATACATAAAGCAAAGCCATGCACCCTCATACCGCATACTGCTTGCGCTAAAGCTCTGAAACATACCGCTTACGTTGCTAATCATTTTTTTACACAATAAAAAATTTTATCCCTCCAGTATAATTTGTCCGTTTATTTAGTTTCCAACACCACCGCTATATTTCAAATCAATCAACGAAAATGCTGTTATGCAGTGCCATCTATGCAGAGGGAAGTGAATTAACAGTTCTTTGAAGGAAGAAATTTTAATATAGTCTTATTTATGTCAGTTTGTAAACGTGTTCTCGGCCCTTTTCAAATGTTTTATTCACAATTATTCATGCCCGAACTTGAAAAACTACACAACGTACTTTTTTTCAGAGAACAATATACGAAACTGATGCATTGATTGCATACAACATGTTTCAAACATGTTATTCAAATACGGAAAAGAAAATTTCTGTAATTTAAAAAAAAAAAACCGAAACTTTCGAATAACTGAACAAACTAAATATTCAAATTTGACGATCGTTTACACTTCTTATCCCTTTCTCATAACATTAAGTAGTCGTAAAGAAGACTTAGTAACGTTTAGAAGGGAAGGAAAGGGAATCACTGTGGGATATGATTACATATACACCAGTATCAACACACAATCCAAAATAATAATAATCATAATACTCGGATGACTTGTATAACGCCATTTTTGCGAAAAATCAGCTTAAGGGCCACACTCTTGCGTGGGAAATAAAATTAAAAAAATATATATCTATAAAATCAAATCAATTGGCCAGTTTCTGAAAATCGTGAGCCGAGAACCGATCCTGAGTAGTACGATGTGGTTTGCGGATTCGAGATAGAATCGCCTTTATCCACCTTTTAAGTCTAGAAAGTAATAGAGGGCGCTGCGATCATTTAAATGGTTAAAAAAGTGTAACTTTTAAAAACACTAAGGTTCAAGTAAATATGTTTCACATCAACACGGTGTTCAGAAATTAGTGGTAGGTACTTCCTAAAAGGGGATGATTCATATTTTATAGAAATTTAATATTCGAACCTATTGTCATTTTTTAACGCCTTTTTTGTATTTTTAAAATATAAAGAAATATGAATATCAAAGAATCCATTTATTAGATATTAAATCATTATAAAATAAAGTAATGTGGAAGAAACACGAACTTTCACGAAATAAAAAAAAAAACAAACAACATAAAATTATGCGGTTTTCCCGTAAATATCAAACTGTCATATTCGGGAGTCGTGCAGAACCTCATGTTTGATTTGAATTTACTTAAAATTGTTCCAAAATCAGTGATAGGCAGTAATTTTAAAAAAATAATTGTTACATATTAATAAATTTCTAGACTTTCTAGACTGATCTTAGAGACTGAGGCCAGAGGATTGAGGAATCTCAGACAGACCTGCCCATCGATCACCGCG
>JAHDVE020008995.1:0-11343 GCA_022606495.2 Halesus radiatus
TTTTTGGTACATATAGTTTGTTGTGGTTTCTTGTGTTGTGTTAGTGTACGTCGTGATTGTAATTGAGTGTGGAAGATAGTATTTGTAATTTCAAAGGTAGGAATGGTGTTAAACGGAAGTATTTGGGAGTTTCTGTAGATCTCTTTGACGTGTGTGTCCCATGGCAAACTAAAGATATTTCGCAAGGCTCTATTTTGAATGACTTGGATCTCTGAAATCAATTTTTTGATAGCAAAACCGCAGATCCCGGAAAGATATATTAAATATGAGTGAATCATGGCGTGGTAGATCGATCATAATAGAAAGGTGGGAAGTAACCCTCTGGAATTATATATAAAACGTCGGTTAAGAGGGTAATGTTAGATAAAACATGTTTAAAATTATATTTCACATGAGTTGTGATTCAATTATATTTTTCTTTTCAACCTTTCTTGCAAGCACTCAGGAGGAACTTTAGACAATAATTACAAAGTGTCAATATTATCACTCTAAGAACGATTTTACTATGTAGATTGTACATGTATGTGAGTTAAGTAATAAATTACAAGTATAAAGTATAATTATAAGGACAGTATGTAAGTATAATGTATATTATTATAACACGAGTATAAAGTCTCACAGTCCTTCTCACTGGGAGAACTGTTCTGAGGCCGCCTGCACTTTTATTTTTATTAAATATACATTTATCTTAAATCGTCTTTATAATGTTTGTTAGGATGAACTAAGTATGTATGAAGAATGAGTTAATGATGAATGTAAGTAAGTCTAAAGTCATGGTCTTTGAAAGAGAAAGTACGAAAACAGTGTTCAATATACTTGTGAAAAATGAATACTCGGAGCAGGTCAATGAGTATGTTTACGAGAGATAGAAAGACTGATAGGGCTATTGAAAGAAGGGTGAATGCGGGAAACTCCATTAACGGAGGACTGAACGCGGTTGGCACAAACAAAAAGTTGTCCGAAGAAGCGAAACTAGCACTCCACAAAGGAGTGCTGATACCAACCCTGATAGCAGTGAGGCATGGAACTGGCAGAGGAAAGATGAAAGTAGACTGAATACTGTAGAAATGAGACCTCTGAGACGAATGTGTGGTAAAACCACCATATTGAGATTCGTTAAGAATGAAAGACTGATGTAAGCGTAATGAGTAAGATTAAGAAGGGGACGCTTGGATGGTTCGGGCATATAGAGCGAATGAACGAAGGAAGGATTGTAAGAATATATAACGCGAATATATGACGCGAATGTGAATTGAAGAAGAAGCCGGGAGCCATGTTTTGTCTTTAGTTTTAAAAATATTCATTTCAGTTATTATTATTTTTTATTGATTTGGTAAGGCACTATATAGTTTCGCAGCATGAAATTTAATATTTAAGATTTGAAGAAGAAAATCGGAATGAAGTGGTAATTTTCTTTCAGAGACGAATTACTTTGGTGTTCCAAAATTTTGTTCTTATTTGCATATAACAGAATTAATAAAACCTTTTTTTCTTTACAGGCAAACTAAGTCTGTGTCTAACGTTATCATTTGTAATTAATTTTAAAGGGTTAAAAATATATATATTTTTAATTAAAATTTTCCAAAAAATAAATAAAATAAAATAAACACACAACACAGTGGAAAAAGTTCTGATAATAAATAATATATGTATCTATACAAAATAAAAACATAAAAAACATATATAACAAACTGAAAGCATAAATATTTCTCAAGAATCTTATTCAAAGATATGAAAAAAAATAAAAATAAAAACATTACAACAATAACATTACCTTATTATCAAATACAAATAGTTTCTTTCAGCTAGACAAGTTTTCAATATATTTATTAACTGCTCAGTTTTGAAACAGTTTTTATTTGTCCACATTTGTTTGTACGCTTAGGAACCATTAATCCTTCGTTAAAATTGAGACGAGTATTGAGTATTGTAAGTGTGCTCTAGTCTATTTGTATTAAATACAGGGTTATTAATGTGCTGAAATATAATTTTGTACCACAAAATTGCTCTTACTGAAAAAATTTTTAAGACCCTGATAAAAGTATGGAATAATAGAATAAGAATTCTGAAAAGTTTTATGGTATATTTTGTTCCAGTCGATAAAATGTCATTACGGTTTTACAGCGTAAATGGATTTTATGTTTATTGCAAACAAATTAACTAGCGTGTATAAAAACCTCCACATGCAGCACTCTAGTATGTGTGATGACCCATCTAGCTTTATAAACAATGGACGATAACGGTAGAAATAGATTATATCAAAAGTGCTGATTATTTTATTCAGCATCCATCTTCAATCATCTTTATTCAAACACCACGAGGGACGTCGGTGCTATTCAAGGTACAGTCGCGACTACATACGAGTACATTGAAAGAACAATATTTGATTGTAGTAGATCAGTTGGCCACGAGAGACGCCCGGGTGCGCGGGACATGTTCCCGCGATACAAGGCGCCTGGCAGGCGGCAAATTTGCACATTTCCAAACAATATTACATTTTATTTAGGCCGCTCTCTGACGAACCAGTAAGGAGTCTACATAAAATTCAAGAAATGCTTCGCGATATTTCCTCCATCGACTCTCTGACGGGTCTGCAGTGATTTGTAGCCGCCAGTAAATTGTCGGTATTGGAGATTTCTGTTATCACATTTACCGCTGAATGTTATCGGATATATCATATTCAAAATCGAAAAATGTCGAGTGAATCAAGTTAAGACGAAGCTCTGGTATGCTATTTATTCCTTTGAACGAGACAAAAAAGGAGGGGATTTTAGGTCCACCTCTACATCGAACGTAACATTCATTGTAGGTTATTTATTGTCGCCAGGGAACTGTCCGAAGATGATGTCAAATTCCGGCAAATGTCTAAAAAAATATTCGAAGAACTGGTCCAGCACATTACTCTACATATAAGAAGTTCTTCTATTGCACACCAAGCTTTCTCCGTTGTCCCCTTTACTGCATATGTTTGAACTCCATGCTCCACGTTTGAACTCAAAGGATGAATGACGGGTAAACCCAAAACCCCCCGAGTTGTGAGCTAGCGTCCATTGAAATGTATGGCGAAGTGCCCTGTCGGTATTACGCATGAGGTTTATGTCGATTCCTTACCGGACCGTCAGAGAGTGTCCTAAACATGAACTCATTCCGTTGCCGTTGATGCACAGAATACTGAGAATGTGACGTCATCTCCTGCCCTGCTGCAGCGTTGTCCACCGGTCTAACTAACATTCACCGTTTAATTGTATGGTGAAAGAAAAATAAACCATTGTTCTACTTTTCCCGACCAATCAAAAGGTTTTTCAAATCACAATACTGAAACTTCGTCGACATAAAAACATGCAGCAGTGAATTGTCAACTGCCAAGAATAAATTACGGAAATTATATCATTTAATACAATAGCGATGGTCAGTCATAAATATTAGGTATATGAATTGAAACATTGATAATACTTGTAAGTCTGTCTCGACACAGGAATTTCCTAGTGAGATGGACATCGATCAATCTTTTATCGAAATTCTTTTCATGTTCACGGAACCCTATCATGCCTATATCACCTAACAACATTGATTGCTCATGCACTAATTTAAAAATATCTAACGACATTAATTATTTAGGAGTTATTATAGATGATAAACTGCGTTGGGCCCATATCGATTCTACAACAAAAATACTGCTTAAAATATGTTACGTTTTCTACTGCCTCAGATCAACCCTTAATCTGCAAATTATAAGATGTGTTTACTTTGCACTTTTTCAATCAATCGCTACATATGTTATTGTGGGATGGGGAGGTTGTGCAGCATCTCTTATATATTTCTCCCAAATGTTCAACTCACTGAGTGCTGATACTAGAAAATCGAAATCTGTCTTTATACCATCATTGTTCAAAATATGTTATTTGCAAAAGGAACGAATTATTTCAAAGAATGTCTTGCATCGTAAAAGAGATGAAGCTTTATATTGTTTTTAAAATGCATCTGTTTCTATTTCTAATTATGTTATCTTATTTTTTTAATTCTTTGCATGTACCATAGGTACACAACAAACTTCGACAACCATAATACGGGAATGTGCTTAGTTTGCTAGTTAAAAAAATTAAAGAATATAAACTCTGTTCTAAACTTATAAAATGAATAAATAAAAAAATGAGTAAAAAAAATAAATAAAAAAACTTTATTAAAATAAGTAAATCGATATTTTTTTTTCGGAAAGTGAATCATATATTTGCATATGGGATTAAAGCAAATAAACACCTTTCAATTGATTTAATTACGACCACCGTGGTCGAGGGGTTCTAAGGCTCTCGACTATGAATCCGGAGGTCGCGGGTTCAAATCTCGGTGTGCGCAAGTAAAATTTATTAAATTAATTTTTGTCATTTCACAATTAAATCATTAAAATGATATCTGGGGCACGTTACAAACTGCAAGATATTCTTAATATTACCCTGGTGAAAAACCACCGTTCAGAATTGAAGCCATGTTTAATGACCAAATCTAAATGGCCAGGTACTTCCCTACCTCCCTTTTCCTCATCTGACAACACACCCCATTTGGGGCTGCCATAGTCTCACTGGGTTCAGATGGTTGGGAGCAGTTGGGACTCTTGTGCGGTATTCGTAATTAAAACATATATACAAAAAAAGCACATTTGTTTATCAATACGACAGCTGTATAGCCATTTGTGTAAAGTTCACCAAACAACAATCGACACGATAACACTCAGACCTCGCGCCTCGTAGCGCTCATAGAAAGGTGTTTTTAGACATGTTCCTACATGTTTTTAGACAAGCAAATCGCACAGATGCATTTCATCAACATTCATCGGTCCTCCGTTCATTGACTTCTGAGCTCCCTCCCAATCAGGAGCTAAGCGGGGGCACTTTGTTAAAATGTCAGGGCTTAATTAGGGGCTTTGTGAGGTGCCCTCCCGCTCCACCCGACGTGTCCACTGCCCAGACCACCGCTGCCGAGCGTAGGTCCCGAATTTCAATGCAGTTTGATGTATACACATGCAGTAAGTAGGAAATAGGTAAGCAAGTACCTGCGGCGGGCCAAAGAAGGGAAGGGAGACGGGATGCTGCGTCACCACATTCCCTCGGATTCATCAACACGCATTCCTCAAACAAACCAGATCCACATAAAGGCCAGGACAATTATTAGAGCATTACTCCTTCACTAGCCATTGATGTTCGATCGAAGGACTTCAATAAGGAACTCCTGTGAAAAATATAATGGCTTTAAAATATATATATTCACGTAGATCAGCAAACGCCGATTCTGAATATATAACTTTCATTATATGCAATTATACGTAGAATTTATAAATCGTTATTTAAAAGTGAATAAAAAATCATCTCATCAAAACACAGTATTATGTTGGTACCATTGCATTTGGAACATATGACCTCACGTGCCCATTCTGTTTTTGGATTAGTATGGTCATTTTTATTTTCCACTTTTGTTTTGTATTTTAGATAGTTTTTTTTTAGTTTTGGATAAACTTAATTAGGGTTACTTTAAGAGGAACGGCTGCGGGGCCTGTTTCATACAAAACTTAATTTTGGATTTGAGGTCAAAATACTCACCTAAATCTAATGATTTTTTTTTTAAATTAAAGGTTTAGTAAATATCTACTACGCATGGTAAGTATTTTATTTAGTTTTGTTTTACATTATGAAATATGTGCCATTAAAGGAATTGATTTTTCGCGATTTTAAGGCATCTTTAACAATTATTTGGGGGTTAACCGTGATTTAAAAAAAAAGTTTTACCACATCTGCTTTGAAAACATAGTGAAATGTAAAATAAATAAAAAATTAAAAATATATTAAAATAAGCATTATGGTGGACTTTAAATGAAATAAAAAACGGCCAATTTACGTTGGAACACAATTTTAACGTACATAATTAAAAATATCGACAGAAAAAACCTTTTTTTATGTTTTGTTTTTATATATTTTTTTTATTTACGTAGTCATATTTACATAGCAAACATGATAACTTTAAAAAAATCCGTAACCTTGCAAATAATTTTCTAGTTTGCCTCTAAAATTATGAAAATTGTTTTTTCTTCATGGCATCTACTTCATAATTTAGAAGAAAAATAAATAAAAAACTTTAAAAAATATACCATTCAGTTTGGATGGGTATTTTGGCCTCAAATCCAAAATTAAGTTATGTATGAAACAGGCAGCGCAGACGTTCCTCTTAAACTGTGTAATTGTTGTTCAATATAAAAAATGTTATTAATGAAATAAATTAGAGTATTCATGAGCAAACCAAAGATCAATACGGATATTATGATAATTTTAATGCTCATTATTATTATTATTCTTGGAGTTAAAGTTTCTAAAAGGTGCATAATTGTATTACTTATGTTTAGTTATGGTTTACTATGAATAGAATATAAAATGATGTACGGTAAAGCTCATCCCTGTTTTGAAATTTGACATTCTAACCTCAGAACTGATCAAAACCGACCGGCATGGATGTGGAGCGAGTTGGCGGGCTTTGAAAAATTGAAACTTTGAAAATTATTTTAACTAACTGAAAAGTAACTTTAGAAAAAAATTTAAATAAATTGGTATGAAAGTTTAAACGTCATTATAGATAATTTTTTTTTTTAAATCTACTGGAGTTCCTTATTTATTTCTTGGGGGGTCCCTACTTGGTACTGTTAATATGACCAACGACTTTTATTTTATTTTTATCGATAAAAATAGGTCTAAATATCTACATTTACCTATTTTAGACCACTTTATCCTTACGTTCTTTGAAATTATGATGAAATGACTAAATACCTCAATACTGTCCTGGTTTTACCGGTATTTTAATGGAAGATGCTCTGAGGAATTAGCGTCATTGATCCCTTCAGCACCGATGCACGGTCGGGAAATACGCCAAACGCGCGCCCAACATTTGCACATGGTTGACATTTGTTACATGAGAACGGGTCGCTTCTACGGCTCGTTCTTGTATTCAACAGCTTGGCTGTGGAATAATCTGCCTGGCTCTATGTTTCTACCATCTTACAACGTGGGTCTCTTCAAGACCAAGTTTACTCCTTCCTATCCTCTAAAAGACCCTCCACACAGCATCACCAAAGATGATACAGGCCTTGAGAGAAATTATTTCCCTCATGCCGAGGCATTCCAGATCGCGATTTGACCAAAAATGAACCATAGAAGGCTTTAACATGTTAATACATTTATCACGGTGGAGTAACATCATAAATATCTAGTAAATTTTCAACATAAATAAATTTAAAAATTAAAACATAAATTTCTAATATATGTTAACTATAAACTCGGATTACCTATAGAAACTATAAATTACGATCACTCAATGGAAGAACTAAAATTACTAAAACACTCAGATAGAAGACTTATGTTTGACCAAACTTTTATTTTCAAAATAGTTAATGGTTTTATAGACAGCCCTAATGAGCTTAATTAAATTTAATATTCCAACTAGAACTACTCGATCTAAAATATTATTCAACTGTAACAATAATTTCAGGACTGAGTCATTAAAAAATTCTCTTGTACCTAGACTTCACGCAGAAGGTAATATAATACATTTTCAGACATAGTAAATACGTTCACATAATACATAACAGAAGGCAGACACTGTGTAAGTAGCTAGTTACAGCGTAATGGGTGGGTAATATCCCAAATATTGCTAACATTCAGAATTTAGCAGAGTTCAAACGGGTATTGAAAACAAAATTATTCAAAAATCCTATCCGACATAATACATAAATTCATGTACGTAGAAACAGAATTTCAGGACATTTTTTCTGTTCTTTTTCCTTTTCTTTTTCTTTTTCCTTTTTTCTTTTTTCTTTTTCTTTTAATCCTCCATAGCTTATTTAGTTGCGGTTTTCTCTCCTTGTTATTTAATTCCATTAGTATTCAGTGAAAACCATGTATATAATGTCATATAATTTTCTCTTGTTATTTGTACCTACTATATATTTGATTATTTACACCCTTAGTTTCTAAATTGTTATTTTATAATAACTGCTCATGAATATTGTATGTCATAGTATTAATTTGCATATTGTATATATATTATAATAACAGATATACTATGTAGTATATCTGTTATTATACAATTATATTAGGTTAGGTTAGTTAGTGTAAAGCGCACTTGAGGTGAACCTTCACAAAACTGCGCTATAGAAATTAACTATTATTATTATTATTAATAGATTCATAATTATTATGATGTTCAGCTATAAATCGTGTTAACAATACAGCAAACCTTTATTATGTCCGATCGGGTGATTTATACTCGTAGAAGCATAACATAATAAATATAACGATAAAAAGATGCACATCATAAATTTAATAAAAACGTTCAAATGAACTGATTTTTAGCACAGACACGAAACATCAATTGAAATATACTCATTACCAGCCTGTGCAATCTTTGAATGGGAGAGTTCTATTTGAAGACGCTGGATTATTATATAGAACCGTCTGCCTCGTATTAGGCACCCAAAATTAAAGTATTTTACCCAAAATTTCAAAAGGCAACGAAGTTTTATGTTTCATAACAAGTATTAAAACAATTACAGAAGCCGCAGTTGGTTACTGATTTGATCTGAGGATATTATTTATTCTTTTCTTTTTTGTTTTGAGGCCAAGGGGTTCTCGCGAGCCTCTTCGAGCCCCTCCAGCCCACCCCTGCAGGCTGCAGATAGATATAATATATAATATAATAATATCTTTATTGTAATTAAGTTTAACTATAACTAAAATTCAAGTATAAGAAAGTGTACAGTGGTTTATAAAGTAGATATATAAAAATTAAAATACAAAATAACACAATAACAGTAGGGTAATATGTAAAGAACAGAAATGCATAATTATAAGTTGAAGTTTCACGTAACCCGCCTCACTAGGCTAGCCTGTGTTGAGGCAGTAATTTTGCATATTATTTTATTATTTTATAATTCCCACTTATATTAAGATATGTTCCGTAAATGGTTAAATCAATAACTTTTAATTTAAAAAAATTTCATTGTGTTTGAATTTTTTTTTTTGTGATTCAGTTTTTTTTATGATAACTGGAAGAATGCTGAAATATTGTTTCCCAAAAGTAGTACGAGTTACAGGAATTTGGAGTGAATCTTTGTTAGTATTTCTAGTAATGTGAGTGTTTAGTCTATTTTCATAGTATGTATTTTTGTTTGTACAAAGATAAGTTAAGATTGTTTTAGCGTAAATCTGCCGAACGTCAAATACTCTCATTATATTAAAGATTAAGTTAGAGTCAGTAATTAGAGTATTAATTCTATAATCGTTTTCTGTGCCTTTATGATTGGGTCTAGTGCAGATGAAGTACCACCTCCCCACGCTATGACGCGATATTCAACAATAGACTGACAGACCGTAAAATAAATCATTTTCAAGTGTTGTCATTTTATTTGCGATGATTTGAATATAATACTTTTCAACCTTCGACATCACCTAGTAGAGGTCACACTCTTACAGACTCTCGTGCGGTAAATAAATAATTTATCACATACTCGTGCATGTATTTAACACTATAAAAATATAAATAAAGTTCTGCAAAAAAACGCCTGAAAAGGCATGTATATAAACACAATCGTTTAATTTTAGTTGACAACGCTATTCACACTCCGAATATTGAACAGGTACAACGGATTATGCAAATAGTAGTTTAATAAAGAAAACGACAGCCAAGGTCGCGGCTAGTAGCCAATGACCTCGGTTGTGTAATGCGGCCGTATGAAGTATCCGCGTCTTCTCTGGGGAGAGGGACGAAGGACGGAGCGGAGCAGAGGTCCTCGACCACAAACTAACTTCACTGTGACTGGACTGGAATGGCCTACCATAACTATGACTTGACTGGCGTGGATCCGTTTCCATGGAGATTAAACTAAAAACCTGTTTCTTAACCTATTAAAAGCGTACATACCGAAAATCTAAATAATTTTATGATTTTTTTAAACCGCAAGTTTGGCAGGGTATCTATATAGGTTAATTACAATTTGAATTTTACGCTTGGAAAAATGAGTGCAGGTAAGGAAACGAATAAAATAAAGAACACATAATCTAATATTTTATTCACTTGATCGTGCCATGTATTCTTCGGTCGTTCCCGACTACTTCTTCCATTTACATTTACGCATCAAAATTAATTTTGATTTATATATAATTTTTTTGATTTGTTCTGAATTCTTTATGCAAGAACGATTCTATGTATGTCCTCATGACTGTCTTCTACTCAACTTCTTATCAGGTCCTAAACAAGAAAGTCTAGTCTGTGGAAGATGGGATTATCTGGTTCTCTGTATTGCTGGAAAACAATATACTGTACTAGGTAGATTGATCCAGCAGCAAAGCACTGCAGAGAATGTGTGCTAATTAAGGAACTCCAGACCAATTTTTTAATTAGTTTTTTTTTATCAAACTTAAATACTATTTCGTTTCGTATTTCGTTTTTTTCTAACGTTAGTTTTCATAGTTAAAATAATTTTCAAAGTTTCAATTTTCCATAGCTCTCCAAACGTTCCAAATCTATGGCCGGTCGGCTTTGATCACTTTTGAGGTTAGAATGTCAAATGTCAAAACAAGGATGAGCGTTACCATACGAGTAATTTTAATTTTAATTTTCTATTCATAGTAAACCATAACTAAACATAAGTAATAAAATTGTATAACTTTTAGGAACTTTAATTCAAAGAATAATAATAGTATTGAGCATTAACATTATCATACATCCGCATTAATAATTGTTTTTTCTCATGAATATTCTAATTTATTTCACTAATAAAAGTTTTTTTGTTATATATTGAACAACAATTATAGATTTTCGTATGAAGCGGTAACTTGGTGATGTGACATTATAATTAAAAAAATAAAACAATAAACTAAAAGTGATGTAAAAGAAAGTTATTGTTTTATTTTTTAAACAATTATAGAGCTTAAAGTCACTCAAATTAAGTTAAAATTTCGCCAAAACTAAAAAATGCATATTTAAAATACCAAACAAAGTGAAAAATAAAAAAAATGTCCATACTAATCCCAAAACAGAATGCGCATGTGACGTCAGATGTTCCAAATGCAATGATCTAGAAATCTAGATGAATACATATTTTTAAAGCCATTGTATTTTTCATTGGAGTTCCTTATTAGCAGAGAGTGCAGATTCTGCACTGTAGAAAATTTCGGGAGACTGCCTGAGACATCTGTCAAAAGTGAAAAAATCATCTTTATTTGTTTGACAACCCATATTTTGGCACCACAAAGCGCGTTTAGGATCAATTTTTGGGTTCTATCGGAGAAGGATGGGTCTAAATTTATT